>WNYA01000452.1:41787-160985 GCA_019512145.1 Engystomops pustulosus | reverse complement strand
ACGAGCACTCGAGCATCGGGAAAAGTTCGTCTCGAATAACGAGTACCCGAGCATTTTAGTGCTCGCTCATCTCTAGATGTGATGTTAGAGACAGCAGAGAGACATTCACTAGTGTTCTGGATTAAGGCTGGGGTGATATTATGTGCAGAAGTATACCTTCCCTCCAATTCCCTCGTTTACAAACTACATTCTGGTTTCAGACCCAATCACTCCATTGACACTGCTCTGTTGAAAGTCACCAACTTTCTACTGGTTGCCAAGGAAAAACACTATTCTCCATCTTGTTCTGTCATCTGCCTTTGACACTGTTGACCATTATCTCCTGCTGCAGACACTACATTCTCTTGGCATCACTGACCTGGCCCTCTCATAGGTCTCCTTTCATATGAAAGGGGAATGTCTACAACTGTACCAAGTTGTGAGGCTGCGGAAAGGGTCAGACTGGCCCACCGGTGGCCCCTGATGCCTGGCACTAAGAGAGGGGCCGATGTCAGGCTATTACAGATCAGCAGTAAAATTACAATATACTGCAATAGAGTAGTATTGCAGTATATATATATATATATATATATATATATATATATATATATATATATTATATAAGTGACAAGACCCTCCATTGTTAACTCCCCCCTTTTCACTAAAATAAATAAACAGTAAAAATCATGAACATGTTAGGTATCACCACAACCCAAAATGCCTGTTCTATAGAAATATAAAAAGATTTTTCCAAGCCATGAACATAACGGATAATAGCGCCCAAATGTCCGATTCACTACTTTTTTGTCATTTTTGGCATCCATTAATATTTGAATAAAAATGTATCAAAAGGCCACGTAGGTCCCGAGTTGATATGAATAATTGTCATGTCCCACAAAAAATGACACCGTATAAGGGTCTGTACACTGAAGTATGAAAATGCTATTGGCCTCAGAATTTGGCAAAATGGCAATTTTTTGAACAAAAGATTTCCATTTATTAAATCTACTAAAACATAACAAAACCTATAGAAATCAGATGACCCTGTGATCAGACCAACCCAAAGAATGAAGGGGAGGTTGTGGTTTTGAGTGCACAAAGAAAGCTGTAAAAACAGAGCCCATGTAATTGCATGTTTTTGTCAATTTCACCACACTTCTATGGCATCATGCACATGGCCCATGTCTGAGCCCGTGACCCAGACTGTTAATTATTTAGCAGGACCTATCCCTGCCTAGGCAGTCTTTTTTTACATTTTCATTGCCTTTAATAGAGGAGTCACAATTGTTCGAGGCCCATTGTTTGAGCCTTGATAACAGCACAGGTCATGTGCATGAGGCCCTACTTTTACTAATAAGTACCTTACTGTCCTATCATATCAGGTGTAATGGGAGACTCTGGCTGCATGAGAAACCTCTTCCAATTCGTCCAATGCTCATCATTACTTATATAATCTCTTGCTTCTCTGATGCTCAGGGAGATTTTTCCTAGTAATCAGCTTAAGTAAACTGTATCATTTCTGTTCAAAAGCCACACTCTGTCAGTGGACCTATTGATGGGCCTCAAGACTTTAAGAAGAGACGTAGTCTGCAGAGACCTTTTTTATTTTGGGCCTCCAAATTCACAAAAACATCTCTTTATAACTTCTTTGGTTAAAGTTAACTCACAATTATTTTACTTCTGGGGGTTCCTTCTATCAGCAGATGAAAGGGACCACCATCGGTGCACTTACCATACCCATTACTCAAAGTTATTTATTGGTTGGTAGGAAGATGTATATTTTTATACTAGCCACATACCTTTCTGGAGTCATGACATTGTCAGTGTTCAAACTCTTTGGGCTAATGTGAGAAAGGTATCTGATAATTTTGTTACAATGGTAAAAAAAACAACCAGATCGGAATAAAATTTACATCCAAAATCCATTCCATTCATATTCACTTTCTTGATCTTACTATTGCTGTGGATGGAACAGGCCCCATCCAGACTAGCAGTTAAGAAAACCTCAATTCTACCAATAGTTTTCTTAACCGACATTCAAAGCATCTACCTCGCCTACAGAAAAGTAAAACTGTTAGACAGCATTTGAGCGAAATACACAACTGCTCCACGGAACAGGAATTTCTGAAAGAGTGTCATGAACTGTATGGTAGAATTGCAAACAGAAGCTATCCTAAGAAGACCCTAAATAATACCTATAAAGGAGCCTTGAAAATAAAAAGGACCAACTGAATCATTCATGGGGAGAAAGCCCTAATAAAAACATTAGATCATAAGGTACATTGGAATTTTTGACTCTTTTACACCTATTGGCAGCCACCCAACAGTAACATTCCACTGAGAAATATAAGGGATGTCTTAGCTCATAGCAATCACAAATCAGGGTCTTCTCGAAATATGTACATTTGTACATAATGCAAATTTGAAACATATTATATATATTATATACATTATTCAAATATATTAGTCTGTGGTTTAATTTAACTGCATTATGGCCCTAGTGTGATTTGGACAAAAAAATCCTCCAATTAGAAGCCTTGTGGATGCAGAAGTTAAAGAGCCTTAGTCCAAATGGCATAAATGAAGGTTTGGCATTTGCTGAAGTCCTATAAACTTGTTTGGTTACTACCGGTTTTCCTCTATTTATCATGTGAATATGTGATATGTTTCAGATACAATAATTACCATCTAACTCGTTTTAAATGTCACTGTGAATGTTACATATAATAACATGAAGCTACTGGGATCCAATTACATCCATACTTAACTGTTGATGGGATTTTCTTGGAGGGTTGATTGTTTTGGAGACACAGACAGAGGCAGTGAGCCCTGAGACAAATCCCCATCTTAGCTCTCCCTTCCTGTTGCCAGCTCCACCCTAGGCAGTAAGTAGACAACTAGATGATCCCTCCCTGCACCAAAGTGCAAAACACAGACACAAGACAAAGCAAACAGATTACAACCAGAAGACAAGCCAAGGGGTCAGGAGATACCAGATATAAGCAGACAGAATACAAGCTTGGTCAAGTGTAAACTCTAAGAAGCTCTGAGGAAAGGATGCCATGTCATTTTATGTGATGCTAGAATCTTGTCTCACTGCTTATAGGATAAGGATTCTGTCCATTACAGAAGGTTAACCGTGGATGAACTGGAGCAGAGCTGCTGATTAATGGATGTGGTGCATTTCAATAAATACAACCTAAAAAATACCTTTGTTCACACTAAAAATATCAGAGTAAAATTCAAATACAAGAACAGCGCATCCTCAGGTACTTTGTACAGACTGAGAATGACAACAGCACCAATACCCTTTACATCACCACACCACAGTTTTCTACATGGGTTTTTGTTATGCCCAATATACATTTAGTCTATATACAGACACAAACAGGACAACATGGAGAAAATCTTGAGGTCACACAGATGGAAAATTGAAGTGCGTATAAGATTCATCTAGGCTTACTGTGTTCTGAGTTCAAATGCAAGCACTATAGTAACTAACCGTGTGATGGACTTATAAGTTCCTATGTATGCACCGACTCTACCATACAGTTGTAGTTGACAGTAGCGTGAGTCATGAAACCCCAAACACAGTAGTAAGTTTCTTCACAACCACAATGACATCTTTTGAGGAGTGCTGCTTGTAAAAGTGACTTCACTAACGGGAGGATCTGTAAGTAGTACACCTTAACCCTTTCACGACGGAATAGCATGTCACGGGTCGGAGCGTGAGCCCTCTCCATAGCCGTTAAGTCTTTGCTGCATATCGCAGCAAAGACTTACTGGTAAAACCCGCGATCAGTGCTAGCACCGATCGCGGGTGTGAACCCGCACATTGCCGCCGGCAAAGCTGCCGGCAGCCTCAAAAAGATGCTATCAGCACATTGTAATGAATAGAACTGATATAAATACAAATAAACAATGAAAATCCCTAACACATGAGCTATCGCCGCATCCAAAAATGCCCAATCTATCAAAATATAGTAACGGTTTTCACTTCATTCAACCCCGTAATGGAAAATATAGCCCAACGTCAAAAATTGCACTTTTTTGCCATTTTGAAAGATATTTAAAAAATCTATAAAAAGTGATGAAAAGGTGATACAGTCCTAAAAATGGTAGTATTGAAAACTTCATCAGAATATGCAAAAAATTACACCACCCACAGCTCTGAACACTGAAGCATGAAAAATTTATTAGTGCCAGAAAATGGCAAAATGTAAAAACAATTTCTACACAGGTTTTAATTTTTTGAAATGTATGAAAACATTATAAAACCTATAAAAACTTGGTATCCCTCTGATCGTACTGACCCAAAGAATAAAGTAGACATGTCATTTTGGGTGCACAGTGAAAGCAGTAAAATCGAAGCCCACAAGAAAATGGCGCTAATGCGTTTTTTTAAACATTTTTACTGCATTTAGAATTTTTTTTCCCAGTACACGGCATGGAAAATAAGTACCATCTTTATGAAGTGCAATCTGTTACGCAGAAATCAAGCCATCACAGAGCTCTGTACGTGCAAAAATAAAAAAGTTATAGATTTTTGATTGTGGGGAGTGAAAAATGAAAATGAAAAAACAAAAAAGAGTGAGGTCCTTAAAGGGTTAAATACAATTGGATGAAATACACATTTTAGATAATTTGTATCTGTCTGGCAATAGACAAGGGGTATTGCAACAGAGATCAGTCTGCCATCCATATTCTCATGAGAACAGCACCTCGCTAGAAAAATGGGGCACATTTACTAAAGGTCACGCTTTTCCATCTGGTTTTCCAAATGTTACCATTTTGCACCAAAATGCCCCGGGTTTTTGGCGTACCCACGGGGGCGTGGCCATTGGAAAACCCGACGGATTCGGAAAAATTGTGCTATTTAAAATAAAAAAGTGTCGCTTGGCACACACTTACATGCACCAGGAAGAGGATGGTGAATTCCAGCAGCGATACCTGGTGGATATCGGGCGCATGACCTTAGTGAATCCTGGCAAGCTCCGAATCCTTGTCGGAGAACGCGCCGCTGGATTGCGACAGGACCGGGTGAGTAAATGCGCTCCAATATGTCAGAGGGGCTTACTCACAACTATTTTTAAATAGCATCTTATATAGTGGTTTAAAATTTTGGAACTCTGCTGATCTACAAACACACTAGATCATAATTTGATCATACGTCTTATGGCTGTCTCTTCAGTGACACCTAAGTCTTACTAAGCTGTACGTCTTCAGAGCAGAACAGGCTGTCAATATATCATGGTCCAGACAGAATATACTGAATTACTG
Organism: Engystomops pustulosus; assembly: GCA_019512145.1. Lineage (NCBI taxonomy): Eukaryota > Metazoa > Chordata > Amphibia > Anura > Leptodactylidae > Engystomops > Engystomops pustulosus. The sequence goes on along the minus strand of WNYA01000452.1, from coordinate 155,726 downwards.
AATGACCGTAGTGAGTTGATTTAATTCAGTGTTAGATATATATAAAAAAAAATATAGTGATCATATTAATAAAGGCTACGTTTTACGGGGGCGGAGCCTTACCACGCTACATGGCTGACGTCTGAGCCTTGAGCTTCTGCTTACAGACCCAGATCCACAGATATATCGCGGCTCAACTCCTCACAAAATGGGGAAAAACGACAAAGAAAGGGGGCTAGATCATCTCGGGACCCCGAAGACTAAGAAAATCCAAGGAGATCTTGATAAATACCTGCGAAAGAAGAAATAACACCACCAGCGCGGCTCCGCAAAATGGGGCCTGAGCCTTCTCCGGAATCTGACTGCCAGGAGGATTCAGATGCAGACAGCCTGGCAGACGCAGAGTCAGTCACAACCTCACTGGACACGGCACCCCTGTCTAAGCAGGTACTGCAAAAGGTAATGGAGCAAGCCCTTGTCCCGATGATAAAAGAGCTAGCGGGAATAAGGGAGGAGATAAAGTCAGTGGGAAGAAGGGTAGAAACCCTGGAAAACAACCAAGCCGCCATTGTAGATCACAGCACAGCAATAGCCCACAGTCTTGCAACGCAAGCAGACGGTCTCAATATGGCCCCGATTCAAATTAGGACCAGGAGAACAGGAGCAGACGCAAAAACATCAGGATTAAGGGGTTACCAGAATACCCCATGAGGAGCTGGCAGAAACTGCGTTGTCAGTTTTTACCAACCTACTATCAGCAGACAGGGCCCAAAGTATTATCATTGAAAAGATCCATAGATCCCTGAAACCAACTCCGAAACCAGATGAACCTCTTCGGGATGTCATATGTGGCCTGTTAAGTTACAGAGACACAGCGGACATTCTCAGAGCAGCAAGGGAAACCAAAGAGATCGAATTTAAAGATGCTAACTTAGCTCTTTTTCAAGAACTTGCTCCCTCCACACTATATAAAAGAACACATCACCTAAGATGATGTAAGCTTCATTAAACAAGGAAGAAGATGCACAGTAAGAGTACCAGCGAACCTACAAAAAGCATGGGACATTCTCGATATCCAGACATTAGAAATACACTTGGATCGCACGGTCGGTAACGAACCAAATCTGGATCTCCCCCATCTGCCAGTGATAGATGCCTGGACAACAGTTTGAGAAACAATTCCCCTGATCTCTAGAAAGGGCAAGTGATTGCTGATCGTGACTTTTCCTTGTACATACAAGACTGTTTCACTGCTAGCAACACGCTGATGGACTTTACTGATCATAGCGGACCACGCGACTCCGCAAGTATAACGAATTCACTACACACCCACGAACCTTCCCGAACATACATATATCAGGATCACTTAGACCTTATATTGAAAGAAACAAAAATAAAAAATTCTTGACCCACATCGATTTCCTGTACACTACCATACTGGGATAGCACTGCCCCCTCCACCGGTATAGATTTTATATACAAACCCATAAACAAGCTCAATGATGAACGTCTTGAGCCTCCAGAAACACCCATCCTCCGGGATGGAAACCCACCTACCTAAGTGGATCTGAGTCTGTACAACTGATTAGGACACCTATCGTTCCCAGACCTAACCTTCACCTCATTATCATACTTTCACACTTAGTCTATAGAGTACTTCATTTTCTTACATACATAGGTGTTCTACAAGTCATTCTACGTTACCCAACTGTCAATGCCAACGCATTCATTTACCATTGTAATTGAGAAAGGATTATGGTATTTTGTTTTAATTGTTACTTTGTTCATGTTTTCAGTTATAGTTATAATCCCATTCACAGACCAACTATGTGAATTTCGCTTAGCATCACAACTCGAGCCAGACTAATGAATTCTATTAAAGTGACCACTTTTAATGTTAAAGGTATGAATATACCAAGGTAAAGTGCCCAGATTCTAACATTACTAAAGCAATCTCGATCATCAGATATCTGCTTCCTACAAGAGACACACTTTAAACATGGATCTTCCCCAAACTTCCCCGAATACAGATTTGGCCATTGTTACCACAGCACTTATGAAAAGTCCACCAGAGGGGTCAGTATACTCATTTCTAAAAAAAATTCCTTTCACACATACCTTAACCCCTTAAGGGCATAGGTTTTTTTTCGCTAATTTCTCACTCTCCACCTTCAAAAATCAATAACTTTTAAATTCCTGTGATGTTATTTATTTTAACATGCCGTGTAATGCGAAGCTGGAAAAAAAATCCAAATGTGGAAAAATTCTTGTGGGTTCAGTTTTTACGACTTTGACTGTGCGCTCCAATATTCTATCATGGAATAGTGATATGTTTCAGTACAATTAATTACCATCTAACGTCGTTTTTTAAAATGCTACTGGTAGATGTACATAATAACATGAAAGTCACTGGGATTCCATTACATTCCATACTTAACTGTTGACTGGGATTTTCTGGAGGGTTGATGTTTTGGAGAAAAGCGACAGAGCACGGAAGTCCTTATGAGACAAATCCCCATCTTAGCTCTCCCTTCCTGTTGCCCAGCTCCACCTAGGCAAGTAAGTAAGAAGACAACAGGATGATCCCTCCACTGCACCAAAGTGCAAAACACACGACACAAGACAAAACACAAAACAGATTACAACCAAGACCAGACAAGCAAGAGGGTCAGGGAGGATACCAGATATAAGCAGACAGAATACAGCTTGGTCAAGGAAAACTCTAAGAAGCTATGGAAGGAAAGATGCCATGCATTTTAGTGTGATGCTTAGAATCTTGTCTCCTGCTTATAGGATAAGGATACCGTCCATTACAGAAGGTTAACCGTGGATGAACTGAGCAGAGCATGCGTGTATTAATGGTATTTTGTGGTGCATTTCAATAAATACAACCTAAAAAATAACTTTGTTCACACTCAAATATCAGAGTAAAAATCAAATACAAGAACAGCCGCATCTACACCAGGTACTTGTACAGACTGAGAATGACAACAGCACCAATACCCTTTACATCACCACACCACAGTTTTCACCATGGGCTTTTTGTTATGCCCCAATAACGATTTAGTTATATCAGACACAAAAGGACAACATGGAAGAAAATCCTGAGGGTCACATGAAGATGGAAATTGAAAGTGCGTATAAGAGTCTATCTAGGCTTACGTGTCTGAGTTCAAATGCAAGCACTATAAGTCAACTAACCGCTGTGATTGGACTGATAAGTTCCTATTGTTGCACCGACTACCAAACAGTTGTAGTTGACGTAGAGTTGAGTCATGAAACCCCAAACACGTTAGTAAGTTTCTTCACAAACCACAATGACAATCTTTTGAGGAGTGTGTTTGTAAAAGTGACTTCACTAACGGGGGGAGGATCTGTAAGTATACACCTTAACCCCTTTCACCGACGGAAAATAGCATGTAGGGTCGGAGACGTGGCCCTCCTCCATAGCCGTTCAAGTCTTTGCTGCGTCTCGCCAGCAAAGACTTACTGGTAAAACCTGCGATAAGTGCTAGCACCGATCGCGGTGTGAACCCGCAATGCCGACGGCAAAGCTGCCGGCAGCCTCAAAAAGATGCTATCAGCACATTGTAAGATTAGTAGAACTGATATAAATAAATAAATAAACAATGAAAAATCACCTAACACATAGCTATCGCCGCATCCAAAAATGCCCCAATTTATCAAAATATAGTAAAACGGTTTTCACTTCATTCAACCACCCCGTAATGGAAAATATAGCCCAACGTCAAAAATTGCACTTTTTTGCCATTTTAAAGATATTTAAAAAAATCTATAAAAAGTGATGAAAAGGTGTGTTGTGATACAGTCCCAAAAAATGGTTGTATCTGAACAACTTCATCAGACTATGCACAAAAATACACCACCCAAGCTTAGAACATGAAGAGCATGAAAAAGTATTAGTGCAGAAAAATGGCCAAAATGTAAAACAATTCTACACACGGTTTTAATTTTTTGAAATGTATGAAAACATTCTATAAAACCTATAAAAAACTTGAGTATCCCTTGATCGTACTGAACCAAAGAATAAAGTAGACATGTCCTCATTTTGGTAGGCACAGTGAAAGCAGTAAAATCGAAGCCCAAAAGAAAAATTGGCGCTTAATGCGTTTTTTTAAACATTTTTACTGATGTTGGAATTTTTTTCCAGCAGTTACACGGCATGGAAATAAGTACATCTGTTATCAAGGCCCAATCTGTTACGCAGAAAATCAAGCCATCACAGAGCTCGTGTACGTGCAAAAATAAAAAAGTTATAGATTTTGATTGTGGGGAGTTGAGAAAATAAAATGAAAGAAAAAACAAAAAAAAGAGGGGAGGTCCTTAAAGGGTTAAATACAATTGGATGAAAAACATTTTAGATAATTTGTATCTGTATGGCAATAGACAAGAGGGTATTGACGTGCAACAGAGATCAGTCTGCCATCCATATTCTCATGAGAAAACACCCCTCGCTAGAAGAAAAATGGGGCCACATTGACTAAAGGTCACGCTTTTCCATCTGTTTTCCAAATGTTACATTTGCCACCAAAATGCCCGGTTTTTTGGCCGTAACCCACGGTGGCGTGGCCATGGAAAACCCGACGGATCGGAAAAAAAATTGTGCTTATTTAAAATAAAAAAAGTGTCGACTTGGAACACATACATGCACAGGAGAGGATGGTGAATTCCAGCAGCGATACCTGGTGGTATCGGGCGCATGACCTTAGTGAATCCTGTGCCGAAGCATTCCGAATCCTTGTCGGGAAGAAATGAGAACCGCGCCGCGGATGCGACAAGGACCGCGGTGAGTAAATGGACCGCCAATATGTCAGAGGGGCTTACCCAACTATTTTTAAATAGCATCTTATATAGTGGTTTTTAAATTTTGGAACTTCTGATGTATCTACCAAACACACTAGATCATAATTTGATCATAGTCTTATGGCTGCTATTCAGTGACACCTAAGTTATAAGTGTACGGCTTCAAGCAGAACAAGGCTGTCAATATCATGGCTCCAGACAGAATATACTGAAATTACTGAATGACCGTTAGTTAGCTGGTGATTTAATTCAGTGTTAATTATATATAAAAAAAAATATAGGGATCATATTAATAAAGGCTACGTTTTATGGGGGCGGAGCACTTACCACGCTACATGCTGACCTCTGAGCTTGATGTTTAGCCTTACAGACCCAGATCCACCGATAAATAATCGCAGGCCCTCAATCCTCACAAAATGGGGAAAAAAGGGGAAAAAACGACAACAAAGAAAGGGGGCTAGATCATCTCGCGGACCCCGAAAAGGACTAAGAAATCCAAGGAGATCTTGATAAATACCTGCGATAAGAAGAATAACACACCGCGCGGCCCGCAAAATGGGGACTGAAGCCTTCTCGGGAATCTGACTGCCCAGGACGAGGATTCAGATGCAGACAAGCCTGGCAGACGCAGAGAGTCAGTCCAAACCTCACTGGACACGGCACCCCATGTCTAAGCAGGATACGTGACAAAAGGTAATGGGGCAAGCCCTTGTCCCGATGAGTAAAAGACGGCTAGCGGGATGGGAATAAGGGAGGAGATAAAGCTCAGTGGGGAAGAAGGCGTAGAAACCATGGAAAAACAACCAAGCCGCCATTGTGATCACAGCCACAGCAATAGCCCCACAGTCTTGCAACGCAAGCAGACGGTCTTCATTATGGCCCGAAATTCAAAGTAGGAGCCAGTGAGAACAGGAGCAGACGCCAAAAACATCAGATAAGGGGTTACCAGAACTACCCCATGAGGAGTGAGCAGAAACTAGGTTTGTCAGTTTTTACCAACCTACTACTCAGCAGAGACGAGGGCCCCAACAAGTATTATCATTGAAAGATCCATAGATGCCCTGAAACAACTCCGAAACCACGATGAACCTCTTCGGGGATGTATATGTGGCTGTTAAAGTTACAGAGACACAGCGGACATTCTGCAGAGCAGCAAGGGAAAACCAAGAGATCGAATTTAAAAGATGCTAATTAGCTCTTTTCAAGACTTGCTCCCCCACACTATATAAAAGAAACATCACCTAAGATGTAATGTAAGCTTCATTAAACAAGGAAGAAGATGACAGTATGCACCAGTAAGAGTACCAGCGAACCTACAAAAAAGCATGGGACATTCTCGATATCCAGACATTAGAAATACCACTTGGATGCGTTCCCCGTGTCGGGGACGACACACAACATCTGGATCTCCCCCACTGCAGTGTAGATGCCTGGACAACAGTTATGAAGAACAGTTCCCCGACTCAAGAAAGGGCGCAAGTGATGCCATGATCGTGACTTTTCCTTGTACAACAAGACATGTTTCACTGACTAGACAACAGAGATGGACTCTTTACTGATCATAGCGGACCACGCGACACTCCGACAAGTATAACGAATTCACTTACACACCCACGAACCTTCCCGAAATACATATAATCAGGGTCACTTAGACCTTATATTGAAAGGAAAACAAAAATAAAAAAAAATTCTGGACCACACATCGATTTCTCGTAACACTACCATACGGGATAGCATGCCCCCTCCACGCGTATAATTTACTATACAAACCCATAAACAAGTCATATGATGAACGTCTTGAGCCTCCAGACACACCCTCCTCCGGATGGAACCCACTACCTAAGTGGGACTGGTCTTGTACACTGATTAGGACAACCTATCGTCCCAGACCAACTTCAACCTCATTATCATACTTCACACTTAGTCTATAGAAGTACTTCATTTTCTTACATAATAGGTGTTCATACAAGTCATTCTACGTACCCAACGTCAATGCCCAACGCATTCAGTTACCATTGTATTGAGAAAGGAATTATGGTATTTTGTTTAATTGTTCTTGTTCATGTTTATCAGTTATAGTTATAATCCCATTTCACAGACCAAACTAGTGTGAATTTCGCTTCAGCATCACAACTCGAGCCAGACTATGAATAATTCTATTAAAGTGACCACTTTTAATGTTAAACAGGATGAATATACCAAGGTAAAGTGCCCCAGATTCTAACATTACTAAAGCAATACTCGATCATCAGATATATGCTTCCCTACAAGAGACACACTTTAAACTGGATCTTACCCCCAAACTTCCCGAAAACAGATTTGGCCATTTGTTACCACAGCATATGAAAAGTCCACCAGAGGGGTCATAGTATACTCATTCTAAAAAAACATTCCTTTCACACATCCTAACCCCTTAGGCATAGGTTGTTTTGTAGTAATTTCTCACTCTCCACCTTCAAAAATCAATAACTTTTAAATCCTGTGATGTTATTTATTTTTAAATGCCGTTAATGCGAAGCTGCGAAAAAAAAAATCCAAATGTGGAAAATCTTGTGGGTTGGGTTAGTTTTTTACGAAATTTGACGTGCGCTCCAAATAACACCTCAGCTTTATTTCTTGGTTCGGTTCATCGATCGTGGTGATACCAACATTTATATAGGTTTTATTGCGTTTTAATACATTTTCAAAAATCAAACAAATGTGTACAAAAAAGAAAAAAAACATATTTGCCATTTTCTGATGCTAATAACTTTTTCATACTTTGGTGCACGGAGATGTGTGAGGTGTCATTTTTTGCTAAAAGAGCCGACGTTTTCATTGCTACCATTTTGAGGTCTGTGCGACATTTTGATCACTTTTTATTCCATTTTTTATGTGATGTAAAAAGGTGTAAAAGTTGCATTTTGGACATTTGGGCGCCATTTTCCATCTCGGAGGTCACCGTCGGCCGTAACTGTTTTTATATTTTGATAGATCGGGCATTTTGGGATGCGGCGATACCTATTGTGTTTACAGTGTGTTTATAGTGATTTTTACTGTTTATTATGTTTTATATCAGTTCTAGGGAAAGGGGGGTGATTTGAATTTTTAATATTTTATAAATTTTTTTTATTTTTTAAACTTTTTTTTTCTTTTTTTTTCACTATTTCTTACTTTTAGTTATTTACGTTATATTTTTTTCAAACTCAGCGTCATCTGTCATATGGACAGGTAGAGATAGGGTGCTGTAATACTGGCTACGAAAAATAGCAGACAAGCGAATAGGGAATAGCTCGCTTTTGGTGTTTGAAGAAAACTACAAAAAACACAAAAAAAAAAAGGAAAAAAAAAAAAAAAAAAGTTAAAAGTTAAACAAAAAAAATACAAGTATAACTCTCATTTTCAAAATGTTTAACCCGAGGGCAGGGGCGGGGGTGAGAGGACGAGGGGAGGGATGGCAGACTGTGGGCATCCAAGGAGCATGGACTGGCAAGGGAGTCAGAGGACGTAGGGTCACTGTGGGAGGAGAGGAGTAGATAGAGAGCACCACCTTTGTGCCCCTTATGAGGAGCAGGGAACGCCGCCCCAGAGCTACACTCCCTAGGTTCATGTCCTGAAGTACTGAGGACTGTGGCACTTTAGAGCATGTGAGACGCCAGAACAGTCCGCGAGACAGTGATGTTGCGTGGATTGCCGGATCATGCTCGAGCAATTTGTCCACCAGTCAGTCGTCCACGCGAGTCCACCCAGGTCACCGGAATCGCCAACTCCTACCCAGCTCAATGACAGCACCTCAGCATCCCCCCCCCAAGTCTGCCCCCTCCCCGCCAAAATTTGCCATTTGAGAACCGGATACTCTGAGGAACTGTTTTCTGATTACACTTCCCCACAGTCAAAAACACACTTGTCCGGTTGCTGCATCATGAGGCAATTTATCTGGATGCCCAGGTTTTCCACCACTAAGTCTCAGTCTGGGGTGAATGATGCCCTTGTTGATTAGTGGAAAGAAATGTTGTGTTAAAGACGCGTTCGGTGTAGACGATGAGGAGGACTACGGTTGTCAGACAGTGGGGAAGTTGTTGTCAGGGCGGAAGTCCGAGGGGGAGCAGGAGACTGAGGGGATCGCGAGGAGTGATGACAGGTCAGGTGACAGACCGACAAGCTGGGTTGAGAAGGCCGGGTGACAACACAGTGACTCTCTGAGAGGAGGAGAGTGCCTCGACCAGAAAGGGTTGGAAGAGGGCAGTGGCTGGGGCCAGCGGAAGAAGAGGCCAGGGACAACAAGAGATAGGCTGGTGACATCAGCGCCAAATGTGTCAACTAGTGAAGCTCGACGGGCAGAGGCTCCTGCGGCGGAGGGCAGATTTTCAGAAGTATGGTAGTTGGTTCTTTAAGGAACACCGGCATCGGAACCGGACGTGACTGTGGTGTGCCACATTTGCCACAACAGGATCATCAGCAGGGGTTCCACCATACTAGCTTAATTAACACCAAGTATGCGCACGGCTATGATCATATGAATGAATGCCTAAACACACACGAACGCTCAGTGGCAACAAGCGGTGGCGATTCAACGTAAGACGGCGTGCACACCACTGTCCTGTTCTGCCCTTGTGTAGCTGATCGTCAGCCAGTCTGCCCCAGGACCTTTGCCACAAAAAACCCCATCGTCACCCTCCACGATCCCAAGCATCCCACCAGCGTTCAGCTACATTCTCTTCTTACCCAAGACGCTGGGAGCGGAAACGCAAATATAGTGGCAACCCACCGCACGCCCAAGCCCTGTAATGTGCACATCTCCAGATTGCTAAGCCTGGAGATGCTTGCCCCTTATAGGCTAGTAGAGAAACGAGCCTTTCGCAGCCTCCATGGCGGCGCCCGCCCCTCGCGTATTCGAGTCCCCAGCAGCCACTACTTTCCCGATGTGCCTCCACAGCCCTGCCACAGCACGTGTCAGACAAACATAAATCCGTGCCCTGACCAAACGCCGTTTCTGACCAAGCTCCACCTGACCACGGACACGTGGACGAGTGCTGCCGGGCCAGCGGACAGGGCCACTATATATCTCTGACGGCCCACATTGGGTTTTAACTGGTGGAGGCTGGGAACCGAGTGTGGACCCTTGCGGGATGGGTAATATTACTGCACGACGCAGAGGGGATTGCGGGGGGCCTACCTCGGTCACGGTGTTTGAGGCACCTACTATGCCTCCTCCTCCTACCCACCCTCATCCACAATCCTCCTCCGAACGACCATCCGTGGGCACATGGCCGCACATCAGTCGGTATAGCTCTAGGCACAGCAGCAGTGCCGTTCGTATGCGACACAGCAGGCGGTGCTCAAACTGCTGAGCCTAGGCGATTAAAAGGCCACACACGCCCCAAGAACTATTACCGGGGCATTCACGGGCCGCAGGACTGATTCTGTGGCTGGCCACCGGCTGGAAACCTGAAGCAGGCATGATGGTTGTGTGTGTGTGACAACGGCCGCTTTCCGTAAACATGGTGGCGGCTCTGCAAATAGGCAGACTGACACATGCTGCCCGATGCATGGCCCATGTGTTAAATATGATAGTTCAGCGTTTTCCTCAAGACATACCCCAACCCAATCTGTCTGATTTGCTCACGAAGGTGGGCCCGCATCGTGCGCAGTTTCAAGGAAGTCCAGACAACAGATGCGCTCACTCTCAGGGCAGCGCAGACGCCGCCTCCAACGCCACGCACTCACGGACTGTTGTGCGACGTGCCACGAAGGGTGGCATTCTTATTCAACACTGACCAATGTTATCCAGAGTGTTACCAGCCGCGCCGGAGCCATTGTAGGACTGCCCAGATGTCAACTTCCACCAGAAACTGGTAGTAGGGCAGTCAGCTTCCCTCAAGTCTACAATGAGGATGTGGACGTGGATGTCTGATATCTGTTCAGGTGCTGTGCTGAGTAGTACACTTTGAGGAGGGAGTCAACACAGCTGGTCCTGGCGATGCCCGCCATCATCAGCGTCTCACCACCCGCTGCTGGCCTGTTTGAAAAATCTCTGGTCAGCATTGAAGTCGGAAAGCTTGCGGCTCCTCACAAAGAGACAGGCGGAAGAAGAGTCCCGTTGGGTTGATAGACAAAGCACCCTTGGTCTGTTCAGCGTATCGGCGGAGGGGGAGGTGGAGAGGAGGATGAGGGAGGCAGAGGAGGAGAAGTTGGCGAGACACAAGAGGGGGACCATTGTATGAGTCCACACTGTGAGCGTGTAGGGGCAGAAGAAGAGGAGTTGGAGGAGTTGGAGGAGGCGGAAATGGACAGTCAGCCAGTGAGGGGAGAGGAATTCTTACGCGTTGGTACTCTGGCGCATATGGCAAGATTTCATGCTAGGGCCTGCCTATCCCGTGGCCATTCGCGTTCCCAAAGACAAATTTATTCCACGCACCGATTACGGGTGTTCACTCTCTGGACCCACGTTACACACAAGCAAAATCTTCCACTCTAATCCCTGGAGAGGAAGGAATAAGGAGTGTTGAGAATGCATGATACAGCAGGCCCTGGTGCACAAGCTGTGAAACAGTATACAGTATTGCCCCTTCTGACAGCGCTAGCGGCAGGAGATGCGTAGTTCTGCGAGGACAAGTAGCGAGGGAGAGTAGGCGAGCAGGCAGCTTGTCCAGCACTTGGCAAGGGTAAGGGTTAGCTTTACCCAAGGCCTTTTGCCAGCTTTATGTCACCCCAGCAAGACACTGTCACCGGTCCCCAGTCTCGGCAGAGAGTAGGGCTGATCTTTACAGAAAGAATGATGGTGTGAGGGAGTACGTAGCGACCATACCATCGTCCTAAATGATCAAACAGCTCCCTACAACTACTGAGGTTTCAAAGACTGGACATGTGGCTGATTGAACTGGCGCTCTACGCCTTGGAGTGTTCTTGCCTGCCCTGCCGCTAGCGTTCTTGTCCAAGAGAGGGTTTCAGTGCAGCTGGTGCATTAATTCACGAAAGCGTACACGCCTGTCGACTGACAGCGCTGACAGGCTTGACGCTTATCAAGATGAATAAAGCAGGAATTTCTCCTAATTTCAAATTCCCCCAGCAGGTTGAAGAAGCTCAACCGGAATAATTTATCCACTCCTCCTCACTCCTCATTTCCTCCTTCTCCTCCTATTTCACAGTAAAGCAGAGGAAACTGGCTTGTTTTTTGACAGGGCCCACTGGCTTAGGTTATATACTTTATGCATTAATTTTCTGGAGGGCCACCGACAGGTCCTTGTTTTAAACATTTTGGGAGAGTGCCACATAAAGGCACTCAATCTATTCAATTTTTTTTCTGGAGGGCCCACCTTTCCGGTCCCTGTTTTAACAATTTTTGCGGACTGCCAACTACAGGCACTCAATCTATTCCATTTTCTGGAGGGCCACCTACCTGACTCCTCTGATTTGAAAACATTTTTGGACTGCCACATACAGGCACACTCAATCTATTCCATTTTTGGAGGGCCACCTACCTGCTCCTCTGGTTTGAAAATTTTTTGGACTGCCACATACAGGCACTATCCAAATTGAATGTCTCCATAGCAGCTCCACATGTTGTCTCCATGTACCTCCAAAAGTCGTCCATTGATAAGATGCCTCCATACATACGTCACCTTTATCAAACGAGGTTTGTCAGGCCGAAATTTGGGTTGTTCATGGATTCCAACATCAAAGGTGTTAACTTGTGCGCCACCCTGCATGTGTGTTATCACCAAAATACAACTGGCAAACTTTTACCAGTTACGGATATTATTCAGCGCTTCTTGCGGCATCGTGTACATTCCCCTCACCCGCCATATCCTAAACTTATAAGAACACTACTACACTTGATCTTATACAAAGGTTCGTAGAAAGTGCTGGTTGGGGAGTAGCCCCTAGAGACAGGGGCTCTTGGATTGGCGAAAGCTGCATAGCAGAGGATAGCCAGCTCCATGCGCATTCATGCGCCTTCTGACGCCATTGTTTACATTCCCTCACCAGCCATATCCAAAATTATAAGAACGATACTACATTGATCTATACAAAAGTTTCTTAGAAGTGCTTGACTGGTTGGGTGAGTAGCCAGAGACAGGGGTTGGATTGGGAAAGCTCGCCTAGCAGCGGAGCGCCAGCTCCATGCGAATCATGCGCTCTTGACCGCATTTGTTTAAATTCCCCTCACCAGCCATATCACAACCTTATAAGAACGCTTCTACACTTAATTGGTCAGGCTCGGGAAGAGTGTAGGACAAAGACCGCATTGCGCTGGCGCGTGGGTCATTATACTGCCGACGCAGAGGATTGCGGGGGCCTACCTCGGTCCAGAGTCTCCAAGGCCTACTATACCTCCAAATCTCCCACCTCCTCCACCTCCTCCTACTCCGAATTACCATCCGTGGGCATGGCGCCATCAGGGCGGTTAGCTCAGGCACAGCAGCAGTGCCGTTGCTAAGCAGCCGACAGCAGGCGGTGCTCAAAAATGCTGAGACTAGGGGATAAATAGGCACCACCGCCCCCAAGAGCTATTGCAGGGCATTCCACATCAAACTTTAACTGTGTAGCCACCCTGCCGTGTAAGCCACACAATATACTGAAACCTTTTTTATTACGGATATTATTTCGCGCTTCTTGCGCAGATGTTTTACATTCCCCTCACCCGCCCCATATCCCAAATGATAGAACGCTACTACACTTGATCTTATCCGAAAGTCTTAGAAGTGCTGTTTGGGGAGTAGACTAGAGACAGGGGCTTGGATTGGCGAAGCTCGCCTGGACAGAGGAGCGCCAGCTCCATGCCAAGAACAACTAAAATAGTTTGAACTGCAGTACCTTAATCTACTACTAGTTCACTGCCCTCCATACACGTCCCCTTATCAACACGAGCTGTGTTGTCAGGCAGAAATTTTGCGATTGTTTTCTCATGGCTGTCCATGTTTAACTTTGTCGCCACCCTGCACTGTGTAATCCACAAAATATACTGGCAAACTTTATCATGTACCAATATATTTGAGCGCTTCTGCACCTCACCTTCTTTGGTTCCTCTCTGACTACCCTTGGTTGGAAGCCTGAGTCCATTTAGGGTATGTCGCCATGCCACCTCGAGCCTGCAGCTGCTGCCGTGGCCTCTGCATGCGCCCCTATTAGTGTCAGTTGGTTCCAATTATGGATGTTTTAGAATGCCTATCTAGCTTCATTCGGTCACTCTGTCATGGCCATGCTGTTGCCCATAATTTTGGCATAATGGTGCGATTAAGCAGCCTCAGAGGCATCCAGGCATTTGCTGCCCACTGCTTTTACTGTCCATTCCGTGCGTGTTTCCATCCTTTCTGAGTTCCCAGGTGTTGGCCAAGCTTCCCTGTGCAGAGCCTTGGTTCCCCTTGAAAAATGCCCAGAGTCTCCCAGTTGACTTCAATGGGGCTCGTTACTCGAACACGAGCACTCGAGCATCGGGGAGAAAAGTTGTCTAGAATAAGAGTACCCGAGCATTTTAGGTGCTCCGCTCATCTCTAGATTGTGTTAGAGACAGCAGAGAGAATTCACTAGTGTTCTGGATTAAGGCTGGGGTGAATTATGTGCAAGAAGTTACCTTCCCTCCAATTCCCTCGTTTACAAACTACATTCTGGTTCAGACCAATCTACTCCATTGACACTGACTCGTTGAAAGTCACCAACTTTCTACTGGTTGCAAGGACCCAAGGAAAAACACTATTCTCCATCTTGTTCTTCATCTGCCTTTGACACTGGTGACCATTATCTCCTGCTGCAGACACATACATTCTCTTGGCATCACTGAACCTGGCCCTCTCATAGGTTCCTTTCATATGAAAGGGGAATGTCTTACAACTGTTGTACCAAGTTGTTGTGAGGCTGCGGAAAAGGGTCAGACTGGCCCCCACCGGTGGCCCCGATGCCCTGGCACTAAGAGAGGGGGCCGATGTCAGGCTCTAGTACAGCATCAGGCGTACAAAATACAATAGTACTGACAATAGAGTAGTATTGCAGATATATATAATAATATATATATATATATATATATATATTATATATATTATATAAGTGACAAGACCCTCCATTTGTTAACTCCCCCCTTTAACTTAAAATAAATAAACAGTAAAAATCCATGCACATGTTAGGTATCACCAACAACCCAAAATTGACTGTTCTATAGAAATATAAAAAGATTTTCCAAGCCATGAACCATAAGGAATAATAGCGCCCAATGTCCGATTCACTACTTTTTTGTCATTTTTGGCCATCCATAATATTGAATAAAAATGTATCAAAAGGCCAAGTAGTCCCGAGTTGATATGAATAATTGTCATGTCCCACAAAAAAATGACACCGTATAATAATGGGTCTTCACTAAGTATGAAAATGATATTGGCTAAGAATTGGCAAAATGGCAATTTTTTGAACAAAAGTTTCCATTTATTAAATCTACTAAAAACTAACAAAACCTAAGAAATCAGATGACCCTGTGATCAGACCAACCCAAAGAATGAAGGGGAGAGGTTTGTTGTGTTTTGAGTGCAACAAAGAAAGCTTGATTAAAAACAGAGCCCATGTCAATTGCATGTTTTTGTCAATTTCACCACATCTATGGCACATGCCACAGGCCAATGTCTGAGCCCATGACCCAGACTGTTAATTATTTAGCAGGACCATCCCTGCCCTAGGCAGTCTTTTTGTACATTTAATTGCCTTTAATAGAGGAGTCACAATGTCGAGCCATTGTTTGAGCCTTGATAACAGCAAGGTCATGTGCATGAGGCCCTACTTTTACTAATAAGTACCTTACTGTCCTCTTCTATCAGGTGTAATGGGAGACTTGGCTGCATGAGAAACCTCTTCCAATTCGTACCAATGCTATCATTACTCTATCATCTCGTACCCCTCCACTACTACTTTCATTACCTTCTACTCCCCTATTGTAACCTCTATCCCTTCTCCCCTCTACTTATATAATCTCTTGCTTCTCTGATGCTCAGGGATTTCCCTAGTAATCAGCTTAAGTAAAACTGTATCATTTCTGTCTCAAAAGCCACACTCTGCTCAGTGGACCTATTGATGGGCCTCAAGACTTAAGAAGAGAGTTAGTCTGCAGAGCCCTTTTTATTTTTGGGCCTCCAAATTCACAAAAACATCTCTTTATAACTTCTTTGGTTAAAGTAACTCACAATTATTTTACTTCTGGGGGTTCCTTCTATCAGCAGATGAAAGGGACCACAATCGGCGGTGCACTTACCATACCCATTACCCAAAGTTATTTATTGGTTGGTAGGAAGATGTAGATTTTTATATAGCCACATACCTTTATGGAGTCATGACATTGTCATGTTCAAACTCTTTGGGTAATGTGAGGAAAGGTATCTTCCGATAATTTTGTTACAATGGTAAAAAAACAACCCCAGACGGAATAAAATTTACATCCAAAATCTATTCATTAATATTCACTTCTTGAATCTTAATATTGCTGTGGATGGAACAGGCCCCCCATCCAGACTAGCCAAGTTAAAGAAAACCTCAATTCTACCAATAGTTTTCTTAACCGACATTCAAAGCATCTACCTCGCCTACAGAAAAGTAATAACTGTTAGACAGCATTTGAGCGAAATACACAACTGCTCACGGAACAGGAATTTCTTGAAAGAGTGTCATGAACTGTATGGTAGATAGAATTGGCAAACAGAAAGCTATCCTAAGAAGACCCTAAAAATAACTATAAAGGAGCCTTGAAAATAAAAAAGGACCAACTGAATCATTCATGGCGGAGAAAGAAAGCCCTAATAAAAACAATAGATCATAAGGTACATTGCGAATTTTTTTGACTCTTGTACACCTATTGGCAGCCAACCAACAGTAACATTTCCACTGAGAAATATTAAGGGATGTCTTAGATCATAGCAATCACAAATCAGGGTCTTCTCGAAATATGTCATTTGATACATATGCAAATTTGAACCATATTATATATATATAACATTATTCAAATATATTAGTTCTGTGTTTAATTTAACTGCATTATGCCCTAGTGTGATTTGCGACAAAAAAAAATCCTCCAATAGAAGCCTTGTGGATGCAGAGAAGTTAAAGAGCCTTAGTCCAAATGGCATAAATGAAGGTTTGGCATTGCTGAAAGTCCAAAACTTGTTTGGTTAACTCCCGAGTTTTCCTCTATTTATCATGTGAATAGCGTGATAGTGTTTCAGATACAAGTTAATTACCATTAACGCGTTTTTTTAAATGTACTGTTAATGTACATAATAACATGAAAGCTACTGGGATTCCAATTACATTCCATACTTAACTGTGACTGGGATTTCTGGAGGGTTGATGTTTTGGAGAAAAGCACCAGAGCACGGCAGAGCCTATTAGCCTGAGACAAATCCCCAATCTTAGCTCCCCCTTCCTGTTGCCCAGCTCCACCCTAGCAGTAAGTAAGAAGACAAACGTAGGATGATCCCTCCTGCACCAAAGGCAAAACACAGACACAAGACAAACACAAAACAGATTACAACAGAAGAAGACAAGGCCAGAGGGTACGGGAGATACCAGATATAAGCAGACAGAAATTACAGCTTGGTCAAGTGTAAAACTCTAAGAAGCTCATGGAGGAAAGGATGCCATCATTTTAGTGATGCTTAGAATCTTGTCTCCGCCTTATAGGATAAGGAGTACATCGTCCACTTACAGAAGGTTAAACCTGGATGAACTGAGCAGAGCTGCTTGTATTAATGGACATTTGTGTGGTGCCATTTCAATAAATACAACCTAAAAAAAATTACTTTGTTAACACTCAAATATCAGAGTAAAATCAAATACAAGAACAGCCGCATCCTACAGCGGTACTTTGTACAGACTGAGAATGACAACAGCACCAATACCCTGTACATCACACACCCACCAGTTTTCTACATGGGTTTTTGTATGCCCAATATAATTTAGTTATATACAGACACAAAAGGACAACATGAGAAGAAAATCTGAGGGTCACAAAGATGAAGGAAAAGTGAAAGTGCGTTACTAAGATTCATCTAGGCTTTACGTGTTCTGAGTTTCAAATGCAGCACTATAAGTCAACTAACCCTGTGATGGACTTATAAGTTCATTGTATGCACCGAACTTACACCATACAGTTGTAGTTGACCGTAGAGTTGAGTCATGAAACCCCAAACACAGTAGTAAGTTTCTTCACAACCACAATGAACATCTTTTGAGGAGTGTGTTGTAAAAGTGACTTCACTAACGGGGGAGGATCTGTAAGTATACACCTTAACCCCTTTCACCGACGGAACAATAGCATGTACGGGTCGGAGACGTGAGCCCTCCTCCATAGCCGTTCAAGTCTTTGCTGCATCATCGCCAGCAAAGACTTAATGGTAAAAACCTGCGATATGCTAGCACCGATCGGGATGTGAACCCGCACATGCCGCGGCAAAGCTGCCGGCAGCCCTCAAAAAGATGGCTATCAGCACATTGTAAGCATTATAGAACTGATATAAATACAATAAATAAACAATTGAAAATCCCTAACAAGCAGCTATCGCCGCATCCAAAAATGCCCACCAATTCTTATCAAAATATAGTAACGGTTTTCACTTCATTCAAACCCCGCGTAATGGAAAATATAGCCCAACGTCAAAAATTGCACTTTTTTGCCATTTGAAAGATATTTAAAAAAATTCTATAAAAAGTGATGAAAAGGTATGTGTGATACAGTCCCTAAAAATGGTTAGTATTGAACAACTTCATCAGATTCATGACAAAAATATACACCACCCAAGCTCTAGGAACACTGAAAGCATGAAAAAGTTATTAGTGCCAGAAAAATGGCCCAAAATGTAAAAACAATTCTACACACGGTTTTAATTTTTTGAAATGTATGAAAACATTATAAAAACCTTATAAAAAACTTGAGTATCCCTCTGATCGTACTGAACCAAAAGAATAAAGTAGACATGTCCTCATTTGGTGGGTGCACGTGAAAGCCAGTAAAATCGAGCCACAAAGAGAAATGGCGGCTTAATCGTTTTTTTAAACATTTTACTGCAGTTTAGAATTTTTTTCCCAGTTACAACGGCAGAGAAATAAGTACCATCGTTTTATAGGCCATCTGTTACGCAGAAATCAAGCCATCACAGAGCTCGGTACGTGCAAAAATAAAAAAGTATAGTTTTTGATTTGTGGGGCAGTTGAAAAAAAATTGAAAAGAAAAAAAAAAAAGAGGGTAGGTCCTTAAAGGGTTTAAATACACAATTGGATGAAATAACATTTTAGATAATTTGTATCTGTATGGCAATAGACAAGAGGTTGCGTATGAACAGAGATCAGTCTGCCATCCTATTCTCATGAGAACACCCTCGCTAAGAAAAAATGGGGCCACATTACTAAAGGTCACGCTTTTCCATCTGGTTTCCAAATGTTACATTTGACACCAAAATGCCCGGGTTTTTTGGCCGTAACCCACGGGGGCGTGGCCATTGGAAAACCCGACGGATCGGAAAAATATGTGCTATTTAAAATGAAAAAAGTGTCGCTTGGAACACATACATGCACAGGAGAGGATGGTGAAGTTCCAGCAGCATTACCTGGTGGTATCGGGCGCATGACCTTAGTGAATCCTGTGCAAGCTTCCGAATCCTTGTCGGAGAGAAAGAGAACGACGCCGCCGTGGATTGCGAACAGGACCGCGGTGAGTAAATGCGCGCCAATAGTCAGAGGGGCTTACTCACAACTATTTTTAAATAGCATCTTATATAGTGGTTTTAAATTTTGGAACTTCTGTGATCTACAAACACACTAGATCAAATTTGGATCATTACGGTCTTATGGCTGCTATTCAGTGCACCTAAGTTACTAAGCTGTACGCTTCAAGCAGAAAAGGCGTCAATATATTCATGGGCTCCAGGACGAATATACTGAATTACTGAATGACCGTTAGTGTAGGGTGATTTAATTCAGTGTTTAGATTATATAAAAAAAAATATAGGATCATATTAATAAAGGCTACGGTGTTTACGTGGGGGCGGAGCACTTACCACGCTACATGCTGACCGTCTGAGCCTTGATGACTTTAGGCCTTACAGACCCAGATCCACAGATATAATAACGGGCCTCCTAATCCTCACAAAATGGGAAGAAAAAAAGGGAGAAAAAACGAACAAAAAGAAAGGGGCTAGATCATTCGCGGACCCGAAAAGGACTAAGAAAATCCAAGGAGATCTGATAAAACCTGCGAAAGAAGAAATACACCACCGCGCGGCCCGCAAAATGGGGCGCTGAGCTTCTCGCGGAATCTGACTGCCCAGGACCGAGGATCAGAGTGCAGACAAGCCTGGCAGACGCAAGAGTCAGTCAAACCTCACTGGACACGGCACCCCATGTGTAAGAAGGATCTTGGACAAAAGGTAATGGAGGCAAGCCCTTGTCCCGATTGATAAAAGACGGCTAGCGGAGGGAATAAGGAGGAGATTAAAGTCAGTGGGGGAAGAAGGCGTAGGAAACCTGGAAACAACCAAGCCGCCATTGTGATCACAGCACAGCATAGCCCACACAGTCTTGCAACGCAAGCAGACGGTCTTCATTATGGCCCCGAATTCAAATAGGACCAGGAGGAACAGGAGCAGACGCCAAAAACATCAGATTAAGGGGTTACCAGAATACCCCATGAGGAGTGGCAGAAACTGGGTTTGTCAGTTTTTACCAACCTACTATCAGGCAGACAGGGGCCCCCAAAAGTATTATCATTGAAAGATCCATAATCCCTGAAACAACCCGAAACCCAGATGAACCTCTTCGGGGATGTCATATGTGGCTGTTAAGTTTACAGAGACACAGCGGACATTCTCAGAGCAGCAAGGGAAACCAAGAGATCGAATTTAAAGATGCTAAACTTAGCTCTTCTTCAAGAACTTGCTCCCTCCAACCACTATATAAAGAAACATCACCTAAGATGAGTAATGTAAGCTTCATTAAACAGAAGAAGAAGAAGATGCACACAGTTAAAAGAGTACCAGCGAACCTACAAAAAGCATGGGACATTCTCGATATCCAGACATTAGAAATACCACTTGGATGCAGCTCCCCGGCGGTAGACACCAACATCTGGATCTCCCCCTATCTGCCAGTGCTAGTGCCTGGACAACAGTTTGAGAACAAGTTCCCCGACTAGAAAGGGGCAAGTGATGACTGATCGTGACTTTTCCTTGTACAAACAAGAACTGTTTCACTGTAGACAACACGGAGGACTCTTACTGCATCATAGCGGACCACCGCAGCTCCGCCAAAGTAAACGAATTCAACTACACACCCACGAAACCTTCCCGAACATACATATAATCAGGGATCACTTAGACCTTATATTGAAAGAAAACAAAAATAAAAAAAATTCTGGACCAAATCGATTTCTCGTGTACATTACCATACTGGGATAGCATGCCCCCTCCACGCGTATAGATTTTATATACAAACCCATAACACAAGCTCAAATGACTGAACGTCTTGAGCCTCCAGACCAAAAACACCCATCCTCGAGGGATGGGAAACCCACCTACCTAAGTGGGATGAGTCTTGTACATGATTAGGAAACTATCGTCCAGACCTAACTTCACCTATTATCATACTTTCACACTTAGTCTATAGAGTACTTCATTTTCTTACATAATAGGTGTTACTACAAGCATTCTACGTTACCCAACTGTCAATGCACAACGCATTCAGTTACCATTGTATTGAGAAAGGATATGGTATTTTGTTTATATTGTTCTTGTGTTCATGTTTAAGTTATAGTTATAATCCCATTTCACAGACCAAACTATGTGAATTTCGCTTCATCACAAATCGAGCCAGACTAATGATAATTTATTAAAGTGACACTTTTAATGTTAAAAGGTATGAATATACCAAGGTAAAGTGCCCAGATGTCTAAACATTACTAAAGCAATCATCGATCATCAGATATCTGCTTCCCTACAGAGACACACTTAAACTGGATCTCTCCCCCAAACTTCACCCGAAAACAGATTTGGCCATTTGTTACCACAGCACTAGAAAAGTCCCACCAGAGGGGTAGTAGTATACTCCATTTCTAAAAAAAAATTCTTTCACACATACCTAACCCCTTAGGGCATAGGTTGTTTGTACGATAATTTCTCACTCTCCACCTTCAAAAATCAATAATTTTAAATTCCTGTGGTTATTTATTTTTAACATGCCGTGTAATGGACGAGCTGCGAAAAAAAAAATCCAAATGTGGAAAAATTCTTGTGTGGGTTCAGTTTTTTACGATTTGATGTGCGCCTCCAAATAACCACCTCAGCTTTATTTCGTTGCGTTCGGTCTATCGAATCGTGGTGATACCAACATTTATATAGGTTTTATTGCGTTTTTAATACATTTTCAAAAATAAAGACAATGGCGTACAAAAGAAAAAAAAATTTTTGCCATTTCTGATGCTATAATTTTTTACTTTGGTCACGGAGATGTGTGAGGTGTCATTTTTTGCTAAAAGAAGCCGACGTTTTCATTGCTACCAATTTTGATGGTCTGTGCGACATTTTGCATCACTTTTTATTCCATTTTTTATGTGATGTAAAAAGGTGTAAAAGTTGCATTTTGGACATTTGGGCGCCATTTTCCATCTCGGAGGTCACCGTCGGCCGTAACTGTTTTTATATTTTGATAGATCGGGCATTTTGGGATGCGGCGATACCTATTGTGTTTACAGTGTGTTTATAGTGATTTTTACTGTTTATTATGTTTTATATCAGTTCTAGGGAAAGGGGGGTGATTTGAATTTTTAATATTTTATAAATTTTTTTTATTTTTTAAACTTTTTTTTTCTTTTTTTTTCACTATTTCTTAGACCATCTAGGGTACTTCTGTATTGCAATATATGGCATTTTTGCAGGTCATTCATTACAATGAGCCACTGGCTCATTGTAACGAATCTGCAGAAGCCAAAAGAAGACCCAAGGCTACCATGGCAACCGATCGCTGGCCCCCGATGACGTTCGGGGGAGCGACGAATGGAATAAAGATGGCGGCGCCCACGCGCCGCAGTCTTTTAGATGCCGCCGGTCTACCATTTTGAGGTCTGTGCGACATTTTGATCACTTTTTATTCCATTTTTTATGTGATGTAAAAAGGTGTAAAAGTTGTATTTTGGACATTTGGGCGCCATTTTCCATCTCGGAGGTCACCGTCGGCCATAACTGTTTTTATATTTTGATAGATCGGGCATTTTGGGATTACTCAACAGTCCATAGGACTTATCAAAGAATAGACTATATATTGTATTCTTCCTCTCACTTAGAAATAGTCAGAGCAGCAAACATAGAGCCCCTGACATTATCTGACCACGGACCGGTCTCAGCATCTTTTTCTATAACAGAAACATCGTACAACTCTTACACATGGCGTCTCAATAAGACGCTCTTAGATTCCCCAGAAACTGTAGATATATTCAGCCAAAGAATCACCACCTTTTTCACAGAAAATAAAGTGCCCGACACAACCCATACTATTAAGTGGGAAACCCACAAAGGAGTTATAGGGGAGGGAGGAGCTGAGGGAATTAGGAGCCCGGCTTAAAAAAAGAAAAGCACAGCTAAATTAAACAATTTGCTGACTAAAATCTCAGCCATTGAGATCCTTAATAAGCGCTCCAAAACTTTAGCCTATCAGGACCAACTGAAGCGATTGAGAAATTAGTTATTAGATCATCTTATTATCAAGTCAGCCAAACAATTTAAACAATCTAAAATTAAATATTATGCACATGGGGAAGAAGGGAATAGTCCCACATCCTGAAAAACAATAGAAAAACCACCAATATCACCAGAATCGTTGCCCCAAATAACAATAGAGTAACTAAAACCCCAGATATAGCAGAAGCTTTCAGAGCATTTTACTCAGATCTCTACAACATCAAAAAATCCACACAGGATAACACAAACCTACTACAGCATCATATGCAGAAATTCTTAGATAGACTCTCCCACCTGCCTAGGACGAGATAGCACAGAAGTCGTTACTCAACCCTGTAACTAATAAAGAACTGGCAGACATTATCAGATCACTACCACTGGGTAAAAGCCCAGGACCAGATGGTCTCCCAGTTGGGTACTATAAAAGATTTTCAGCAGTCTTACTTCCACATATAACTGATTGGTGTAACGCACTTTTACAAGGAGGCTCATTACCCCCCCCCCCCCAAGCCCTAATGATAAACATACCATCCCGCCCAAACCCGGGAAAGATTTAGAACAATGCGGAAGCTATATACCAATTTCATTACTAAATGTAGATATCAAAATTTGTGCAAAACTTTTGGCCAAAAGATTAGGCCTGCAAATGGCAATCTCTTAAAATAAAATACTTAGGCATTTATCTAACAAATTCCTGTATTTCAGTCTATAAAGAAAATTACCTACCTATGTTATCCCAGATATCATCTTCTTTGAATAACCTGACACTCCCATATGTTTCTTGGATGGGCAGGAAAAATCTTCTTAACACCTTTATAATGCCTAAATTACTATACCTGATACAAACCATGCCGATTGCATTACCTAAATCATTTTTTCTAAAAATTAAGTCATTATTTTCAACTTTCCTTTTGAAAGGGAAGAAATCAAGGATGGCATATGATAGGCTGAGATTAAAGAAACCATTGGGTGTATTCAGACTTCCACACATATATAACTATACAGAGCCACACACCTCAAAAGGTGGACCCAACTACACAATAAAGCTTTCCACAATCTAGGGGTATCCATAGAAATGCAAACACTGTCACAGATCCAGAAAGCACAACTGTGGGATATCAACGTAACAGGAAAATGTGATAATCCCATTACAAAAGGAACACTCCAAACTGTCAAATCATTGATGACAGAGAATCGCCTGTTAGGCACTCCATCCCCACTAATGCCATGTAGTCGATTACCAACCCTATTAAGACCAAAGGAGTTAAAGGGTATCTCTAACATATGGTCTTACTTAGACAATACAACCCTCAAGCAGTTCCATAAAAAACAACTGGAAACCATATTAGACAAGACATTTAGTCAGAAACACTCCATAAATTTCCTGCATGAAAAAGAGCTTAGAAGCAACAAACTGACCTTACGTAAGAAATTTCCATTGCTACATGACCTCACCTGGTTAGAAAAATGGCTTACGAAAGACACTGTACCCAGAGGCGCAATTTCTTTATTATATGATTATTTATTGGCATCAGGCCATGATGTAGTACCGACATATATCAGAGGCTGGGAAGCTTATCTAAATATCTCAATTACAGCTAAGCATATTAAGCAAATCCATCAGAGGTCACAGGGTTTTTCAAATGTGTTAAAACACATGAAAACTCTTACAAACTAATGACTAGGTGATACAACACACCTAGAGTGCTCATGCAGAAAAAACTCTTAACAACAGACACTTGCTGGAGATGCGGAAACAATGGGGGAACGCTAGCCCACATATTTTGGAGAAGTCCTAAATTAAGACTCTATTGGAAGGATGTACAATCTCACATAAATAAAATTACGAGCAGCCTAGAATCCGTTCTCTTGTGGCTCCCGACACCCACATGGAACCCATCGAAAAAACACCTGACCACACTGTTAATACAAGCGGCGAAATTAAAGATACCACCAAAATGGTTACAAAAAGAACAAGGAAGAGAAAACACTGTCTTCGTAACAATTTAGTTCGGTACTGTGAATGGGAACGAGAAGTTGCGTTATATTACTGTATTGTACGTTATGACTTTGTTTGTTCTTTGTTTAGTTTCGGTATGATACCCCCCACCCCTACCCCCTCCTCATATCAATGCCAAATCAGCGTAAGCAAAATAGGTCCGGATAGGACCTTGTACATGATGGAGGAACCTTAGCAACCCTCCCATGTGCTATTACTATTCCTGTTCTTCTGCCTATCATCATGAATATGTGTCGAAACATTTGAATAAATTCATAATTTAAAAAGATAAACATAAAAGGGTAGAAACTCAGAATTTTTTTTTGGCGACTACGCCACCTCCGTGTCATATGGGCATGGAGGGGTGTGAAGGCAACGTAGCTGGTGGCAAAGTGGGCTGTGCCCTCGTAATGGCTTACAAACTTCTGTATTGAAAGTTTGCAGGCTTGAACCACAATTCAAGGCAGAGACTTGCGTGAAATTGCTTGTCATTGTATCTGCTTGGGCGGATACATCAAGAGGCCGAAGCCTCATGATCTATCCATTGCAGCAAGTGGGCGAGTTTTTTAAAACATTGTTCCCCACCTAATGAAAGTATGATGTTTAGCATGGGGCTTAAGCGTGATAAAAAAATTGAAAAGACAGAAATTCTGTAGTATTTATATTGTATTATATTTAGGTGTATATTTAAAAGTATATTATATTTACCATATATACTCAAGTATAAGCCTAGTATTTCAGCACAAATAAAAGTGCTGAAAACCCAAACTCAGCTTATACTGGAGTAAAAATAATATATAAAAACTCACCTTTCCAGCTTCCCCCGCTGCTGGCTATAAACTGGGGAAGGGGGTTGGCTATATACTGGGGCAGGGGGTTGGCTGTATACTGGAGGATATGGGCTGGCAGGCTATATACTAGGGCAGGTGCTGGCTATATAGTATGGGGCAGGGTCCGGCAGGCTATATAAATGTGGAGGCTGTGATTAATTCATTTCCCACCCTCAGCTTATACTTGAGTCAATAGGTTTTCCCAGGTTTTTGTGGTTAAATTAGGGGCCTAGGCTTATACTCGGGTCACTTTATACTCGAGTATATACGGTATATTATATTTAAAATATAAATGTGAATATGACTGGGGTTCGTTAAAATGTTTCAGATGGCGGCACTAGAGAGCAGTAAAAAGTCAGATCAATCAATTGTATTTTTTCATAATTTCTGTTAACATTTCATTGTTAATGTATGTTATCAATGGTATGTCCAATCAGGATAAAGCACATAGTACGGCGTGAGTACAGTAACATATACAGTGAAATGAAAAGATGATCCGGAGTACAGAAGTAGAAAAAAAGAAAGAAGATCAGACATACATCTGGTGGGTACTGTAGGTATGATTTGTGCTCATATAATGGGGCAGATTTACTAAACCGGTCCTGTTGCAATCCCGCGGTGCGTTGTCCTATGAGAATTCGGGTCTGCCGTGATTTACTAAGATCGTGCGCCTGAGTTTCTGCATCCGTCATTTCAGCGCCAAGGTCCGCCGGAGGTCACCTTCTTCTTCCCGGTGCTTATAAGTACTAATGCCATTGAGTCTTTTACCAACCCTATTAAGACCAAAGGAGTTAAAGGGCATCTCTTACATATGGTCTTAATTACACAATACAGCCCTCAAGCAGTTCCATAAAAACCAACTGGAAACCATATTAGACAAGACATTTAGTCAGAAACACTCCATAAATGTCCTGCATGAAAAAGAGCTTAGAAGCAACCAACTGACCTTACGTAAGAAACTTCCATTGCTACATGACCTCACCTGGTTAGAAAAATGGCTTGCGAAAGACACTGTACCCAGAGGCGCAATTTCTTTATTATTTGAATATTTATTGGCATCAGGCCATGATGTTGTACCGACAAATATCAGAGGCTGGGAAGCTGATCTAAATATCTCAATTACAGCTAAGCATATTAAGCAAATCCATCAGAGGTCACAGGGTTTTTCAAATGTGTTAAAACACAGAAAAACTCTTACAAACTAATGACTAGGTGGTACAACACACCTACAGTCCTCATGCAGAAAAAACTCTTAACAACAGACACTTGCTGGAGATGCGGAAACAATGGGGGAACGCTTGCCCACATATTTTGGAGATGTCCTAAATTAAGACGCTATTGGGAGGATGTACAATCTCACATAAATAAAATTATGAGCAAAACATTAATATTTAGCCTAGAATCCGTTCTCTTGTGGCTCCCGACACCCACATGGAACCCATCGAAAAAAGACCTGACCACACAATACAAGCGGCAAAATTAATGATACCACTTAAATGGTTACAAAAAGAACCCCCTACAATAAAAGAATGGCTGGACAGATTAGATCAGATTTACCGTATGGAAGAGCTGGCCAGCTGGGAACAGAGATCACATGACAAATTCATAAAATTATGGTCACCATGGAAAAGATTCAGAAACCTCTAACCACTGTAAGTTATAGAATTACACTGGATCACATTCAATAGTAACGTAACCTAAGCACAAGGAAGAGAAAACACTTTCTGTCTAACAATTTAGTTCGGTACTGTGAATGGAAACCAGAAGTTGCGTTATATTATTGTATTGTATATTACAACTTTGTTTGTTCTTTGTTTAGTTTCGGTATGATACCCCCCCACCCCTACCCCCTCCTCATATCAATACCAAATCAGCGTAAGCCAAATAGGTCTGGATAGGACCTTGTACCAGATGGACCCACACCTCATCTCCCCTGATCCTTCTTCATATCCTCCAATCCCCACCCCACAAAGGAAATGTTATTAAGTTTGTAGGCACTTGAAAGACGCCGAACCTAGATTAATTCGGCAAATGTATATCTGTATATTGAATAATGTCATACTGACTACATCTATTCTGTACCTACTCAAAAGTTTTTATGTTTAATACAAGAACACAAAAGATTTATAACAAAACAGGCTATTTTTTACTTATAAAGAAAAACTAAAGCCTTTGGTGGTTCTCAAGGGTACAAGGATACAAGTCTATTGCCAGAAGTGCCTGCTCCACCCCCCTAGCCTTGAGGGAACTTAGCAACCCTCCCATGTGCTATTACTATTCCTGTTCTTCTGCCTATCATTATAAATATGTGTCACCACATTTGTATAAATTCATAATTTAAACAGATAAACATACAAGGGGAGATTTATAAGTGCTTCTATGCCAGAAAACTGGTGTAGAAACGTAGATTTTTTTTTGGCCGACTACGCCACCTCCATGCCATGTGAGCATGGAGGGGTGTGAAGGCGGTGTAGCTGGTGGCAAAGTGGGCTGTGCCCTCGTAATGGCTTCCAAACTTCAGTATTGAAAGTTTGCAGGCTTGAACCGCAATTCAAGGCAGAGACTTGCGTGAAATTGCTTGTCATTGTATCTGCTTGGGCGGATACATCAAGAGGCCAAAGCCTCATGATCTATTCATTGCAGCGAGTGGGTGAGGAATTTTTAAAACATTGTCCCCCACCTAGTGAAAGTATGATGTTTAGCGTGGGGCTTAAGCGTGATAAAAAAATTGAAAAGACAGAAATTCTGTAGTATTTATATTGTATTATATTTAGGTGTATATTTAAAAGTATATTATATTTACCATATATACTCGAGTATAAGCCTAGTTTTTCAGCACAAAAAAAGTGCTGGAAACCCAAACTCAGCTTATACTGGAGTAAAAAAAATATATCAAATCTCACCTTTCCAGATTCCCCCGCTGCTGGCTATAAACTGGGGCAGGGGGTTGGCTATATACTGGGGCAGGGGGCTGGCTGTATACTGGACGATATGGGCTGGTAGGCTATATACTGGTGCAGGTGCTGGCTATATACTATGGGGCAGGGTCCGGCAGGCTATATAAATGGGAAGGCTGTGATCAATTCATTTCCCATCCTCAGCTTATACTCGAGTCAATAGGTTTTCCCAGGTTTTTGTGGTAAAATTAGGGGCTTCGGCTTATACTTGGGTCACTTGATACTCGAGTATATACGGTATATTATATGTAAAATATAAATGTGCATATGGCTGGGGTTGGTGAAAATGTTTCAGGTGGCGGCACTAGAGAGCAGAAAAAAGTCAGATCAATCATTTGTATTTTTTCATAATTTGTTAACATTTTATTATTAAAGTACTGTATAAGGTGAAGTACTGGAACACAATGGGGAACATTTACTAAGGGTCACGCGCTGCACTTTTGTCGGAAGTTCTTCATGGCTGAAATGGCTGGCACAGGTATTTCAGAAATGTGTGTGTGATGAGATTGTGTTACACGCGATCAGATTGTGGCGTGGCTGCTCTGGCTTCCATGCGGCATCAGAAAGTCCGACTGATTTGGACCGAGCGGCATATTTAATTTTCAAATTGTGTCGCTCACCCTATTTTAAAGGTGCACCACAAAAAAGATGGTGAACACTGTCGGACCATTGCGCCAGATTCATGATTTAGTAAACTTAGTGAATCGCCGCCTGCAGCATTATAGACGGACAATGCAATTTTAATGAACTCCGTCGAACTTGTAAGTAAATGTGCCCCAATACATATAATAAAACAGATAAATGAAAGTTATGCAATACATAAAAACAATGGGGCTCATTTACTAAGGGTTCACCGGACGCATTTTTGTTGGGCTTCTTGACGATTTCCATTTTGCGCCGAATTGCCCAGGGATTTTGGCGCACACGATAGGATTTTGGCGGATCGGCGTGGGCTTGCACGCGACAGAAACTTTTAGTTATTTACGTTATATTTTTTTCAAACTCAGCGTCATCTGTCATATGGACAGGTAGAGATAGGGTGCTGTAATACTGGCTACGAAAAATAGCAGACAAGCGAATAGGGAATAGCTCGCTTTTGGTGTTTGAAGAAAACTACAAAAAACACAAAAAAAAAAAGGAAAAAAAAAAAAAAAAAAGTTAAAAGTTAAACAAAAAAAATACAAGTATAACTCTCATTTTCAAAATGTTTAACCCGAGGGCAGGGGCGGGGGTGAGAGGACGAGGGGAGGGATGGCAGACTGTGGGCATCCAAGGAGCATGGACTGGCAAGGGAGTCAGAGGACGTAGGGTCACTGTGGGAGGAGAGGAGTAGATAGAGAGCACCACCTTTGTGCCCCTTATGAGGAGCAGGGAACGCCGCCCCAGAGCTACACTCCCTAGGTTCATGTCCTGAAGTACTGAGGACTGTGGCACTTTAGAGCATGTGAGACGCCAGAACAGTCCGCGAGACAGTGATGTTGCGTGGATTGCCGGATCATGCTCGAGCAATTTGTCCACCAGTCAGTCGTCCACGCGAGTCCACCCAGGTCACCGGAATCGCCAACTCCTACCCAGCTCAATGACAGCACCTCAGCATCCCCCCCCCAAGTCTGCCCCCTCCCCGCCAAAATTTGCCATTTGAGAACCGGATACTCTGAGGAACTGTTTTCTGATTACACTTCCCCACAGTCAAAAACACACTTGTCCGGTTGCTGCATCATGAGGCAATTTATCTGGATGCCCAGGTTTTCCACCACTAAGTCTCAGTCTGGGGTGAATGATGCCCTTGTTGATTAGTGGAAAGAAATGTTGTGTTAAAGACGCGTTCGGTGTAGACGATGAGGAGGACTACGGTTGTCAGACAGTGGGGAAGTTGTTGTCAGGGCGGAAGTCCGAGGGGGAGCAGGAGACTGAGGGGATCGCGAGGAGTGATGACAGGTCAGGTGACAGACCGACAAGCTGGGTTGAGAAGGCCGGGTGACAACACAGTGACTCTCTGAGAGGAGGAGAGTGCCTCGACCAGAAAGGGTTGGAAGAGGGCAGTGGCTGGGGCCAGCGGAAGAAGAGGCCAGGGACAACAAGAGATAGGCTGGTGACATCAGCGCCAAATGTGTCAACTAGTGAAGCTCGACGGGCAGAGGCTCCTGCGGCGGAGGGCAGATTTTCAGAAGTATGGTAGTTGGTTCTTTAAGGAACACCGGCATCGGAACCGGACGTGACTGTGGTGTGCCACATTTGCCACAACAGGATCATCAGCAGGGGTTCCACCATACTAGCTTAATTAACACCAAGTATGCGCACGGCTATGATCATATGAATGAATGCCTAAACACACACGAACGCTCAGTGGCAACAAGCGGTGGCGATTCAACGTAAGACGGCGTGCACACCACTGTCCTGTTCTGCCCTTGTGTAGCTGATCGTCAGCCAGTCTGCCCCAGGACCTTTGCCACAAAAAACCCCATCGTCACCCTCCACGATCCCAAGCATCCCACCAGCGTTCAGCTACATTCTCTTCTTACCCAAGACGCTGGGAGCGGAAACGCAAATATAGTGGCAACCCACCGCACGCCCAAGCCCTGTAATGTGCACATCTCCAGATTGCTAAGCCTGGAGATGCTTGCCCCTTATAGGCTAGTAGAGAAACGAGCCTTTCGCAGCCTCCATGGCGGCGCCCGCCCCTCGCGTATTCGAGTCCCCAGCAGCCACTACTTTCCCGATGTGCCTCCACAGCCCTGCCACAGCACGTGTCAGACAAACATAAATCCGTGCCCTGACCAAACGCCGTTTCTGACCAAGCTCCACCTGACCACGGACACGTGGACGAGTGCTGCCGGGCCAGCGGACAGGGCCACTATATATCTCTGACGGCCCACATTGGGTTTTAACTGGTGGAGGCTGGGAACCGAGTGTGGACCCTTGCGGGATGGGTAATATTACTGCACGACGCAGAGGGGATTGCGGGGGGCCTACCTCGGTCACGGTGTTTGAGGCACCTACTATGCCTCCTCCTCCTACCCACCCTCATCCACAATCCTCCTCCGAACGACCATCCGTGGGCACATGGCCGCACATCAGTCGGTATAGCTCTAGGCACAGCAGCAGTGCCGTTCGTATGCGACACAGCAGGCGGTGCTCAAACTGCTGAGCCTAGGCGATTAAAAGGCCACACACGCCCCAAGAACTATTACCGGGGCATTCACGGGCCGCAGGACTGATTCTGTGGCTGGCCACCGGCTGGAAACCTGAAGCAGGCATGATGGTTGTGTGTGTGTGACAACGGCCGCTTTCCGTAAACATGGTGGCGGCTCTGCAAATAGGCAGACTGACACATGCTGCCCGATGCATGGCCCATGTGTTAAATATGATAGTTCAGCGTTTTCCTCAAGACATACCCCAACCCAATCTGTCTGATTTGCTCACGAAGGTGGGCCCGCATCGTGCGCAGTTTCAAGGAAGTCCAGACAACAGATGCGCTCACTCTCAGGGCAGCGCAGACGCCGCCTCCAACGCCACGCACTCACGGACTGTTGTGCGACGTGCCACGAAGGGTGGCATTCTTATTCAACACTGACCAATGTTATCCAGAGTGTTACCAGCCGCGCCGGAGCCATTGTAGGACTGCCCAGATGTCAACTTCCACCAGAAACTGGTAGTAGGGCAGTCAGCTTCCCTCAAGTCTACAATGAGGATGTGGACGTGGATGTCTGATATCTGTTCAGGTGCTGTGCTGAGTAGTACACTTTGAGGAGGGAGTCAACACAGCTGGTCCTGGCGATGCCCGCCATCATCAGCGTCTCACCACCCGCTGCTGGCCTGTTTGAAAAATCTCTGGTCAGCATTGAAGTCGGAAAGCTTGCGGCTCCTCACAAAGAGACAGGCGGAAGAAGAGTCCCGTTGGGTTGATAGACAAAGCACCCTTGGTCTGTTCAGCGTATCGGCGGAGGGGGAGGTGGAGAGGAGGATGAGGGAGGCAGAGGAGGAGAAGTTGGCGAGACACAAGAGGGGGACCATTGTATGAGTCCACACTGTGAGCGTGTAGGGGCAGAAGAAGAGGAGTTGGAGGAGTTGGAGGAGGCGGAAATGGACAGTCAGCCAGTGAGGGGAGAGGAATTCTTACGCGTTGGTACTCTGGCGCATATGGCAAGATTTCATGCTAGGGCCTGCCTATCCCGTGGCCATTCGCGTTCCCAAAGACAAATTTATTCCACGCACCGATTACGGGTGTTCACTCTCTGGACCCACGTTACACACAAGCAAAATCTTCCACTCTAATCCCTGGAGAGGAAGGAATAAGGAGTGTTGAGAATGCATGATACAGCAGGCCCTGGTGCACAAGCTGTGAAACAGTATACAGTATTGCCCCTTCTGACAGCGCTAGCGGCAGGAGATGCGTAGTTCTGCGAGGACAAGTAGCGAGGGAGAGTAGGCGAGCAGGCAGCTTGTCCAGCACTTGGCAAGGGTAAGGGTTAGCTTTACCCAAGGCCTTTTGCCAGCTTTATGTCACCCCAGCAAGACACTGTCACCGGTCCCCAGTCTCGGCAGAGAGTAGGGCTGATCTTTACAGAAAGAATGATGGTGTGAGGGAGTACGTAGCGACCATACCATCGTCCTAAATGATCAAACAGCTCCCTACAACTACTGAGGTTTCAAAGACTGGACATGTGGCTGATTGAACTGGCGCTCTACGCCTTGGAGTGTTCTTGCCTGCCCTGCCGCTAGCGTTCTTGTCCAAGAGAGGGTTTCAGTGCAGCTGGTGCATTAATTCACGAAAGCGTACACGCCTGTCGACTGACAGCGCTGACAGGCTTGACGCTTATCAAGATGAATAAAGCAGGAATTTCTCCTAATTTCAAATTCCCCCAGCAGGTTGAAGAAGCTCAACCGGAATAATTTATCCACTCCTCCTCACTCCTCATTTCCTCCTTCTCCTCCTATTTCACAGTAAAGCAGAGGAAACTGGCTTGTTTTTTGACAGGGCCCACTGGCTTAGGTTATATACTTTATGCATTAATTTTCTGGAGGGCCACCGACAGGTCCTTGTTTTAAACATTTTGGGAGAGTGCCACATAAAGGCACTCAATCTATTCAATTTTTTTTCTGGAGGGCCCACCTTTCCGGTCCCTGTTTTAACAATTTTTGCGGACTGCCAACTACAGGCACTCAATCTATTCCATTTTCTGGAGGGCCACCTACCTGACTCCTCTGATTTGAAAACATTTTTGGACTGCCACATACAGGCACACTCAATCTATTCCATTTTTGGAGGGCCACCTACCTGCTCCTCTGGTTTGAAAATTTTTTGGACTGCCACATACAGGCACTATCCAAATTGAATGTCTCCATAGCAGCTCCACATGTTGTCTCCATGTACCTCCAAAAGTCGTCCATTGATAAGATGCCTCCATACATACGTCACCTTTATCAAACGAGGTTTGTCAGGCCGAAATTTGGGTTGTTCATGGATTCCAACATCAAAGGTGTTAACTTGTGCGCCACCCTGCATGTGTGTTATCACCAAAATACAACTGGCAAACTTTTACCAGTTACGGATATTATTCAGCGCTTCTTGCGGCATCGTGTACATTCCCCTCACCCGCCATATCCTAAACTTATAAGAACACTACTACACTTGATCTTATACAAAGGTTCGTAGAAAGTGCTGGTTGGGGAGTAGCCCCTAGAGACAGGGGCTCTTGGATTGGCGAAAGCTGCATAGCAGAGGATAGCCAGCTCCATGCGCATTCATGCGCCTTCTGACGCCATTGTTTACATTCCCTCACCAGCCATATCCAAAATTATAAGAACGATACTACATTGATCTATACAAAAGTTTCTTAGAAGTGCTTGACTGGTTGGGTGAGTAGCCAGAGACAGGGGTTGGATTGGGAAAGCTCGCCTAGCAGCGGAGCGCCAGCTCCATGCGAATCATGCGCTCTTGACCGCATTTGTTTAAATTCCCCTCACCAGCCATATCACAACCTTATAAGAACGCTTCTACACTTAATTGGTCAGGCTCGGGAAGAGTGTAGGACAAAGACCGCATTGCGCTGGCGCGTGGGTCATTATACTGCCGACGCAGAGGATTGCGGGGGCCTACCTCGGTCCAGAGTCTCCAAGGCCTACTATACCTCCAAATCTCCCACCTCCTCCACCTCCTCCTACTCCGAATTACCATCCGTGGGCATGGCGCCATCAGGGCGGTTAGCTCAGGCACAGCAGCAGTGCCGTTGCTAAGCAGCCGACAGCAGGCGGTGCTCAAAAATGCTGAGACTAGGGGATAAATAGGCACCACCGCCCCCAAGAGCTATTGCAGGGCATTCCACATCAAACTTTAACTGTGTAGCCACCCTGCCGTGTAAGCCACACAATATACTGAAACCTTTTTTATTACGGATATTATTTCGCGCTTCTTGCGCAGATGTTTTACATTCCCCTCACCCGCCCCATATCCCAAATGATAGAACGCTACTACACTTGATCTTATCCGAAAGTCTTAGAAGTGCTGTTTGGGGAGTAGACTAGAGACAGGGGCTTGGATTGGCGAAGCTCGCCTGGACAGAGGAGCGCCAGCTCCATGCCAAGAACAACTAAAATAGTTTGAACTGCAGTACCTTAATCTACTACTAGTTCACTGCCCTCCATACACGTCCCCTTATCAACACGAGCTGTGTTGTCAGGCAGAAATTTTGCGATTGTTTTCTCATGGCTGTCCATGTTTAACTTTGTCGCCACCCTGCACTGTGTAATCCACAAAATATACTGGCAAACTTTATCATGTACCAATATATTTGAGCGCTTCTGCACCTCACCTTCTTTGGTTCCTCTCTGACTACCCTTGGTTGGAAGCCTGAGTCCATTTAGGGTATGTCGCCATGCCACCTCGAGCCTGCAGCTGCTGCCGTGGCCTCTGCATGCGCCCCTATTAGTGTCAGTTGGTTCCAATTATGGATGTTTTAGAATGCCTATCTAGCTTCATTCGGTCACTCTGTCATGGCCATGCTGTTGCCCATAATTTTGGCATAATGGTGCGATTAAGCAGCCTCAGAGGCATCCAGGCATTTGCTGCCCACTGCTTTTACTGTCCATTCCGTGCGTGTTTCCATCCTTTCTGAGTTCCCAGGTGTTGGCCAAGCTTCCCTGTGCAGAGCCTTGGTTCCCCTTGAAAAATGCCCAGAGTCTCCCAGTTGACTTCAATGGGGCTCGTTACTCGAACACGAGCACTCGAGCATCGGGGAGAAAAGTTGTCTAGAATAAGAGTACCCGAGCATTTTAGGTGCTCCGCTCATCTCTAGATTGTGTTAGAGACAGCAGAGAGAATTCACTAGTGTTCTGGATTAAGGCTGGGGTGAATTATGTGCAAGAAGTTACCTTCCCTCCAATTCCCTCGTTTACAAACTACATTCTGGTTCAGACCAATCTACTCCATTGACACTGACTCGTTGAAAGTCACCAACTTTCTACTGGTTGCAAGGACCCAAGGAAAAACACTATTCTCCATCTTGTTCTTCATCTGCCTTTGACACTGGTGACCATTATCTCCTGCTGCAGACACATACATTCTCTTGGCATCACTGAACCTGGCCCTCTCATAGGTTCCTTTCATATGAAAGGGGAATGTCTTACAACTGTTGTACCAAGTTGTTGTGAGGCTGCGGAAAAGGGTCAGACTGGCCCCCACCGGTGGCCCCGATGCCCTGGCACTAAGAGAGGGGGCCGATGTCAGGCTCTAGTACAGCATCAGGCGTACAAAATACAATAGTACTGACAATAGAGTAGTATTGCAGATATATATAATAATATATATATATATATATATATATATTATATATATTATATAAGTGACAAGACCCTCCATTTGTTAACTCCCCCCTTTAACTTAAAATAAATAAACAGTAAAAATCCATGCACATGTTAGGTATCACCAACAACCCAAAATTGACTGTTCTATAGAAATATAAAAAGATTTTCCAAGCCATGAACCATAAGGAATAATAGCGCCCAATGTCCGATTCACTACTTTTTTGTCATTTTTGGCCATCCATAATATTGAATAAAAATGTATCAAAAGGCCAAGTAGTCCCGAGTTGATATGAATAATTGTCATGTCCCACAAAAAAATGACACCGTATAATAATGGGTCTTCACTAAGTATGAAAATGATATTGGCTAAGAATTGGCAAAATGGCAATTTTTTGAACAAAAGTTTCCATTTATTAAATCTACTAAAAACTAACAAAACCTAAGAAATCAGATGACCCTGTGATCAGACCAACCCAAAGAATGAAGGGGAGAGGTTTGTTGTGTTTTGAGTGCAACAAAGAAAGCTTGATTAAAAACAGAGCCCATGTCAATTGCATGTTTTTGTCAATTTCACCACATCTATGGCACATGCCACAGGCCAATGTCTGAGCCCATGACCCAGACTGTTAATTATTTAGCAGGACCATCCCTGCCCTAGGCAGTCTTTTTGTACATTTAATTGCCTTTAATAGAGGAGTCACAATGTCGAGCCATTGTTTGAGCCTTGATAACAGCAAGGTCATGTGCATGAGGCCCTACTTTTACTAATAAGTACCTTACTGTCCTCTTCTATCAGGTGTAATGGGAGACTTGGCTGCATGAGAAACCTCTTCCAATTCGTACCAATGCTATCATTACTCTATCATCTCGTACCCCTCCACTACTACTTTCATTACCTTCTACTCCCCTATTGTAACCTCTATCCCTTCTCCCCTCTACTTATATAATCTCTTGCTTCTCTGATGCTCAGGGATTTCCCTAGTAATCAGCTTAAGTAAAACTGTATCATTTCTGTCTCAAAAGCCACACTCTGCTCAGTGGACCTATTGATGGGCCTCAAGACTTAAGAAGAGAGTTAGTCTGCAGAGCCCTTTTTATTTTTGGGCCTCCAAATTCACAAAAACATCTCTTTATAACTTCTTTGGTTAAAGTAACTCACAATTATTTTACTTCTGGGGGTTCCTTCTATCAGCAGATGAAAGGGACCACAATCGGCGGTGCACTTACCATACCCATTACCCAAAGTTATTTATTGGTTGGTAGGAAGATGTAGATTTTTATATAGCCACATACCTTTATGGAGTCATGACATTGTCATGTTCAAACTCTTTGGGTAATGTGAGGAAAGGTATCTTCCGATAATTTTGTTACAATGGTAAAAAAACAACCCCAGACGGAATAAAATTTACATCCAAAATCTATTCATTAATATTCACTTCTTGAATCTTAATATTGCTGTGGATGGAACAGGCCCCCCATCCAGACTAGCCAAGTTAAAGAAAACCTCAATTCTACCAATAGTTTTCTTAACCGACATTCAAAGCATCTACCTCGCCTACAGAAAAGTAATAACTGTTAGACAGCATTTGAGCGAAATACACAACTGCTCACGGAACAGGAATTTCTTGAAAGAGTGTCATGAACTGTATGGTAGATAGAATTGGCAAACAGAAAGCTATCCTAAGAAGACCCTAAAAATAACTATAAAGGAGCCTTGAAAATAAAAAAGGACCAACTGAATCATTCATGGCGGAGAAAGAAAGCCCTAATAAAAACAATAGATCATAAGGTACATTGCGAATTTTTTTGACTCTTGTACACCTATTGGCAGCCAACCAACAGTAACATTTCCACTGAGAAATATTAAGGGATGTCTTAGATCATAGCAATCACAAATCAGGGTCTTCTCGAAATATGTCATTTGATACATATGCAAATTTGAACCATATTATATATATATAACATTATTCAAATATATTAGTTCTGTGTTTAATTTAACTGCATTATGCCCTAGTGTGATTTGCGACAAAAAAAAATCCTCCAATAGAAGCCTTGTGGATGCAGAGAAGTTAAAGAGCCTTAGTCCAAATGGCATAAATGAAGGTTTGGCATTGCTGAAAGTCCAAAACTTGTTTGGTTAACTCCCGAGTTTTCCTCTATTTATCATGTGAATAGCGTGATAGTGTTTCAGATACAAGTTAATTACCATTAACGCGTTTTTTTAAATGTACTGTTAATGTACATGAATAACATGAAAGCTACTGGGATCCAATTACATCCATACTTAACTGTGATGGGATTTCTGGAGGGTTGATGTTTTGGAGAACACCAGACACGGCCAGAGTTCCTTTACTGAGACAAATCCCCAATCTTAGCTCCCCTTCCTGTTGCCCAGCTCCACCTAGCAGTAGTAAGTAGACAAACAGATGATCCCTCACTGCACCAAAGGCAAAACACACGACACAAGACAAAAACACAAAACAGATTACAACAAGACAGACAAGAGCAGGGGTACGGGAGATACCAGATATAAGCAGACCAGAATACAAGCTTGGTCAAGGGAAACTCTAAGAAGCTCATGAGGAAGGAAAGGATGCCAGTCATTTTATGGTGATGCTTAGAATCTTGTCTCACGGCTTATAGGATAAGGAGTCTCGCACACTTACAGAAGGTTAAACCTGGATGAACTGAGCAGAGCTGCGCTGATTAATGGAATTGTGGTGCATTTCAATAAATACAACCTAAAAAAAATACTTGTTACACTAAAAATATCAGAGTAAATTCAAATACAAGAACAGCGCATCCTCACACGGTACTTGTACAGACTGAGAATGACAACAGCACCAATACCCTGTACATCACCACCACCACAGTTTTCTACAGGGCTTTTTGTTATGCCCCAATAAGCATTTAGTCTATATCAGACACAAACAGGACAACATGAGAGAAAATCTGAGGTCACAAAGATGGGGAAAATGTGAAAAGTGCGTATAAGATCATCTAGGCTTTACTGTGTTCTGGTTCAAATGCAAGCACTATAGTCAACTAACCCTGTGATGGACTTATAAGTTCCTATGATATGCACCGACTTCACAACAGTTGTAGTGACAGTAGCAGTTTGAGTCATGAAACCCCAAACACGTTAGTAGTTTCTTCACAACCACAATGACATCTTTTGAGGAGTGTGCTTGTAAAAGTGACTTCACTAACGGAGGGAGGATCTGTAAGTATACACCTTACCCCTTTCACCGACGGAACAATAGCATGACGGGTCGGAGACGTGAGCCCTCCTCCATGCCGTTCAAGTCTTTGCTGCGATATCGCAGCAAAGACTTACTGGTAAAAACCCTGCGATAGTGCTAGCACCGATCGGGTGTGAACCCGCAATGCCGACGGCCAAAGCTGCCGGCAGCCTCAAAAAGATGGCTATCAGCACATTGTAAGCATAGTAGAACTGATATAAATACATAAATAAACAATGAAAAATCCCTAACAACAGCTATCGCCGCATCCAAAAAGCCCACACAATTCTATCAAAATATAGTAAACGGTTTTCATTCATTCAACCCCCCGTAATGGAAAATATAGCCCCAACGTCAAAAATTGCACTTTTTTGCCATTTAAAGATATTTAAAAAAATCTATAAAAAGTGATGAAAAGGTGTGATGATGATACAGTCCCAAAAAATGGAGTTGTATCTGAAAAACTTATCAGACATTATGACAAAAAATACACCACCCAAGCTTAGAACATGAAGAGCATGAAAAAGTTATTAGGCCAGAAAAATGGCCAAAATGTAAAACAATTCTACACACGGTTTTAATTTTTTGAAATGTATGAAAACATTCTTAAAACCGATTAAAAAAACTTGAGTATCCCTCTGATCGTACTGAACCAAAGAATAAAGTAGACATGTCTCATTTGGTAGGGTCACAGTGAAAGCAGTAAAATCGAGCCCAAAGAAGAAATGGCGGCTAATGCGTTTTTTTAAACATTTTTACTGAAGTTTGAATTTTTTTTCCACAGTTACAACGGCATGGAAATAAGTACCATCTTATATGAGGCCATCTGTTACGCAGAAAATCAAGCCATCACAGAGCTCGGTACGTGCAAAAATAAAAAAGTATAGTTTTGATTGTGGGGAGTTGAATGAAATAAAATGAAAAAAAAAAAAAAAAGAGGTAGGTCCTTAAAGGGTTTAAATCACAATTGGATGAAATAACATTTTAGATATTTGTATCTGTCATGGCAATAGACAAGGGTGGTTGCAAACAGAGATCAGTCTGCCATCCTATTCTCATGAGAAACAACCACCTCGTAAGAAAAAAATGGGGCCACATTACTAAAGGTCACGCTTTTCCATCTGTTTCCAAATGTTACCATTTGACACCAAAATGCCCGGGTTTTTGGCCGTACCCACGGGTGGCGTGGCCATTGGAAAAACCCGACGGATCGGAAAAATAAATGTGCTTATTTAAAATAAAAAAGTGTCGCTTGGAACACGATACATGCACCAGGAGAGGATGGTGAAGTCCAGCAGCGATTACCTGGTGGATATCGGGCGCATGACCTTAGTGAATCCTGTGCCGAGCATCCGAATCCTTGTCGAGAAGAAATGAGAACCGCCGCCGCTGGATGCGAAGACCCGCGGTGAGTAAAATGCCGCGCCAATATGTCAGAGGGGCTTACCACAACTATTTTTAACATAGCATCTTATATAGTGGTTTTAAATTTTGGAACTCTGTGAATCTACCAAACACACTAGACAAATTTGATCATTAGTCTTATGGCTGTCTATTCACGTGACACCTAAGTTACTAAGCTGTACGCTTCAGAGCAGAAAAGGCTGTCAATATATTCATGGCTCCAGACGAATATACTGAAATTACTGAATGACCGTTAGCTTAGTGGTTGATTTAATTCAGTGTTTAGATTATATAAAAAAAAATATAGGGATCATATTAATAAAGGCTACGGTTTACGGGGGGGCGGAGCCTTACCACGCTACATGCTGACTCTGAGCCTTGATGTTAGGCCTTCAGACCCAGATCCACAGATATATAACGAGGCCTCATAATCCTCACAAAATGAGAAAAAGGGAGAAAAAACGAACAACAAAGAAAGGGGGCTAGATCATTCGGGACCCCGAAAAGGACTAAGAAATCCAAGGAGATCTTGATAAATACCTGCGAAAGAAGAAAATACACCACCGCGCGGCCCGCAAAATGGGCTGCTGAGCTTCTCGCGGAATCTGACTGCCCAGGACCGGAGATTCAGAGTGCAGACAAGCCTGGCAGACGCAGAGTCAGTCCAACAACCTCACTGGACACGGCACCCCTGTTAAGCAGGATCTCGGACAAAAGGTAATGAGGCAAGCCCTTGTCCCGAGATAAAAGACGCTAGCGGGCGGGAATAAGGGAGGAGATTAAAGCTCAGTGGAGGAAGAAGGCGTAGAACCCTGGAAAAACAACCAAGCCGCCATTGTCAGATCACAGCACAGGCAATAGCCCACAGTCTTGCAACGCAAGCAGACGGTCTTCATATGGCCCCGAAATTCAAATTAGGACCAGGGGAACAGGAGCAGACGCACAAAAACATCAGATAAGGGGTTACCAGAACTACCCCAATGAGGAGCTGGGACAGAAACTGGTTGGTCAGTTTTTACCAACCTAATATCAGCAGACAGGGGGCCCCAAAAGGTATTATCATTGAAAAGATCCATAAGCCCTGAAACCAACCCGAAACCCGATGAACCTCTTCGGGATGTTATATGTGGCTGTTAAGAGTTTACAGAGACACAGCGGACAATTCTGCAGAGCAGCAAGGGAAAACCAAGAGATCGAATTTAAAGATGCTAAATTAGCTCTTTTCAAGAACTTGACTCCCTCCAACCACTATATAAAAGAACACATCACACTAAGATAGTATGTAAGCTTCATTAAACAAGAGAAGAAGATGCACCAGTTGAAGAGTACCAGCGAACCTACAAAAAGCATGGGACATTCTCGATATCAGACATTAGAAATACACTTGGATGCGGTTTCCCAGGCGGGGAAGAACCCAACATCTGGATCTCCCCCAATCTGCAGGCATAGTGCCTGGACAACAGTTACTGAAGAACAAGTCCCCTGACTACAGAAAGGAGCAAGTGATTGCCTGATCGTGACTTTTCCTTGTACAAACAAGACTGTTTCACTGTAGCAACAGTGATGGATCTTACTGATCATAGCGGACCACGCGAGCTCCGACCCAAGTAGTAACGAATTCACTACACACCACGAAACCTTCCCCGAACATACATAGTATCAGGATCACTTAGACCTTATATTGAAAGAAAACAAAAATAAAAAAAAAATTCTGGACCCACAATCGATTTCTCGTAACACTACCATACTGGGATAGCATGCCCCCTCCACCGCGTTATAGATTTATATACAAACCCATAAACAAGCTCAATGCTGAACGTCTTGAGCCTCCAGCAAAAACACCCATCCTCGAGGGATGGGAAACCCACCTACCTAAGTGGGATCTGGTCTGTACATGATTAGGACAACTATCGTGTCCAGACCTAACTTCACCTATTATCCATACTTCACCACTTAGTCTATAGAGATACTTCATTTTCTTACATACATAGGTGTTCTACAAGTCATTCTACGTACCCAACTGTCAATGCCAACAACGCATTCAGTTACCATTGTAATTGAGAAAGGAATATGGTATTTTGTTTTATTGTTCTTTTTCATGTTTTAAGTTATAGTTATAATCCCATTCACAGACCAAACTAGTGAATTTCGCTTACCATCACACTCGAGCCAGACTAATGATAATTTATTAAAGTGACACTTTTAATGTTAAAAGGTATGAATATACCAAGGTAAAGTGCCCCAGATTCTAACATTACTAAAGCAATATCGATCATCAGATATCTGCTTCCTACAAGAGACACACTTAAACCTGGTCTTCCCCCAAACTTCCCCGAAAACAGATTTGGCATGTTGTTACCACAGCATTAGAAAAGTCCCACCAGAGGGGGTAGTATACTCCAGTTCTAAAAAAAAATTCCTTTCACACATCCTTAACCCCTTAGGGCATAGGTTGTTTTTCGCTATTTCTCACTCTCCACCTTCAAAAATCAATAACTTTTAAATTCCGTGGTTATTTATTTTTTAAATGCCGTGTAATGGACGAGCTGGAAAAAAAATCCAAATGTGGAAAATCTTGTGGGTTGGGTTAGTTTTTTTAACGGACTTTGACGTGCGCCTCCAAATAACCACCTCAGCTTTATTCTTGGTTCGGTTATCGATCGTGGTGATACCAAATTATATAGGTTTTATTGGTTTTTAATACATTTCAAAAT
Source organism: Engystomops pustulosus (assembly GCA_019512145.1). Classification (NCBI taxonomy): domain Eukaryota; kingdom Metazoa; phylum Chordata; class Amphibia; order Anura; family Leptodactylidae; genus Engystomops; species Engystomops pustulosus. The sequence continues at coordinate 111,300 of WNYA01000452.1, read as the reverse complement.
CAAAACAAATGGTACAAAAGAAAAAAAACATTTTTGCCATTTCTGATGCTATAACTTTTTATACTTTGTGCCACGGAGATGTGTGAGGTTCATTTTTGGTGCTAAAAGAAAGCCGACGTTTTCATTGTTACCATTATTTTGAGGTCTGTGCGACATTTTGATCACTTTTTTATTCCATTTTTATGTGAGGAAAAAGGTGTAAATGTTGTAAAATTGCATTTTGGACTTTGGGCGACTTTTCCATCTCCGGAGGTCACCGTCGGCCGTAACGTGTTTTATATTTTGATAGCTAGGGCATTTTGGGATGCGGCGATACCTATTGTGTTTACAGTGTGTTTATACTTGATTTTTACTGTTTATTATGTTTTATATCAGGTCAGGGAAAGAGGGGGGGTGATGTGATATTGAATTTTTAATATTTTTAAATTTTTTTATTTTTTAACATTTTTTTTCTTTTTTTTCACTATTCTGTAGACCATCTAGGGAAACTTCTGTATTGCAATATATGGCATTTTGCAGGTCATTCTTACAATGAGCCACTGGCTCATTGTAACGATCTGCAGAAGCCAAAAGAAGACCCAATCTACCATGGCAACGCGATCGCTGGCCCCGATGACGTTCGGGGGAGCGAACGAATGCGATAAATAAAGATGGCGGCGCCACGCGCCCCCGCAGTCTTTTAGATGCCGCCGGTCTACCATTTTGAGGTCTGTGCGACATTTTGATCACTTTTTATCCATTTTTTATGTGATGTAAAAAGGTGTTTGGTTAAAAGTTGTATTTTGGACATTTTGGGGCGCCATTTCCATCTCGGAGGTCACCGTCGGCCATAACTGTTTTATATTGTTATAGATCGGGCATTTTGGGATTACTCAACAGTCCATAGGACTTATCAAAGAATAGACTTATATATTGTTATCTTCCTCTCACTAGAAATAGTCAGAGAGCAAACATAGAGCCCCTGACATTATCTGACCACGGACCGGTTTCAAGCATCTTTTTATAACAGAAACATCAGTACAAACTCTTACACATGTGTCTCAATAAGACGCTCTTAGATTCCCCAGAAAATGTAGATATATTCAGCCAAAGAATCACCACCCTTTTTCACAGAAAATAAAGTGCCCGACACAACCCATACTATTAGTGGGAAACCACAAAGGAGTTATAGGGGAGGAGGAGCTGAGGGAATTAGGAGCCCGGCTCTTAAAAAAAGAAGAGACACAGCTAATTAACAAATTTGCTGACTAAAATCTCAGCCATTGAGATCCTTAATAAGCGCTCCAAAAACTTTAGCCTATCAGGACCAACTGAAGCGATTGAGAAATTAGTTAGTTAGATCATCTTATTATCAAGTCAGCCAAACAATTTTTAAACAATCTAAAATTAAATATTATGCACATCGGGGAAAGAGGGAATAGTTCCCACATCCTGAAAAACAATAGCAAAAACACACCAATATCACCAACAGAATCGTTGCCACCAAATAACAATAGAGTAACTAAAACCCCAGATATAGCAGAAGCTTTCAAGAGCATTTTACTCCGATCTCTACAACATCAAAAAATCCACACAGGATAACACAAACCTACTACAGCATCATATGCAGAAATTCTTAGATAGACTCTCCCACCTGCCTAGGACGAGGATAGCAAAGAAGTCGTTACTCAACCCTGTCGTATAAATGCAAGTAAGCTGCCCAGTACTTTCTCCTTAACCTCTTAATATCAATCAATACCACTGGGTAAAAGCCAGGACCAGATGGTTCTCCCAGTGGGGTACTATAAAGATTTTCGCAAGAATCTTACTTCCACATATAAACTGATTGGTGTAACGCCACTTTTACAAGGAGGCTCATTACCCCCCCCCCCCCAAGCCCTAAATGATGACATTACTATCCTGCCCAAACCCGGGAAAAATTTAGAAAAATGCGGAAGCTATATACCAATTTCATTACTAAATGTAGATATCAAAATTTGTGCAAAACTTTTGGCCAAAAGATTCGCCTGCAAATGGCAATCTCTTAAAATAAAATACTAGGCATTTATCTACACAAATTCCTGTATTTCAGTCTATAAAGAAAATTACCTACCTATGTTATCCCAGATATCATCTTCTTTGAATAACCGACACCCCAATGTTTCTGGATGGGCAGGAAAAATCTTTAACACCTTTATAATGCCTAATTACTATACCTGATACAAACCATGCCGATTGCATTACCTAAATCATTTTTCAAAAATTAAGTCATTATTTTCAACTTTCCTTTGAAAGGGAAGAAATCAAGGATGGCATATGATAGCTTGAGATTAAAGAAACCATTGGGTGTATTCAGACTTCCACACATATATAAAATACAGAGCCACACACCTCAAAAGGTGGGACCCCAATACACAATAAAGCTTTCCACAATCTAGGGTATCCAAGAAATGCAAACACTGTCACAGATCCAGAAAGCACAACTGTGGGATATCAACGTAACAGGAAAATGTGATAATCCCATTACAAAAGGAACACTCCAAAACTGTCAAATCATTGATGACAGAGAATCGCCTGTTAGGCACTCCATCCCCACTAATGCCATGTAGTCGATTACCAACCCTATTAAGACCAAAGGAGTTAAAGGGTATCTCTAACATATGGTCTTACTTAGACAATACAACCCTCAAGCAGTTCCATAAAAAACAACTGGAAACCATATTAGACAAGACCATTTAGTCAGAAAACACTCCATAAATTTCCTGCATGAAAAAGAGCTTAGAAGCCAACAAACTGACCTTACGTAAGAAACTTCCATTGGACATGACCTACACTGGTTAGAAAAATGGCCTACCAAGACACTGTACCCAGAGGCGCAATTTCTTTATTATATGATTATTTATTGGCATCAGGCCATGAGTGTAGTACCGACATATATCTGGAGCTGGGAAGCTGATCTAAATATCTCAATTACAGCTAAGCATTATAAGCAAATCCATCAGAGGTCACACGGTTTTTCAAAATGTGTTAAAACACATTGAAAACTCTTACAAATAATGACTAGGTGGTACAACACACAGAGGTGCTCATGCAGAAAAAAACTCTTACAACAGAACTGCTGGAGAGCGGGGACAAACAATGGGGGAACGCTAGCCCACATATTTTGGAGAAGTCCTAAATTAAGACTCATTGGAAAGGATGTACAATCTCACATAAATAAAATTACGAGCAGCCTAGAATCCGTTCTCTTGTGGCTCCCGACACCCACATGGAACCCATCGAAAAAACACCTGACACACTGTTAATACAAGCGGCGAAATTAAAGATACCACCAAAATGGTTACAAAAAGAACAAGGAAGAGAAAACACTGTCTTCGTAACAATTTAGTTCGGTACTGTGAATGGGAACGAGAAGTTGCGTTATATTACTGTAGTTGTACGTTATGACTTTGTTTGGTTCTTTGTTTAGTTTCGGTATGATACCCCCCACCCCTACCCCCTCCTCATTCAATGCCAATCAGCGTAAGCAAAATAGGTCCGGATAGGACCTTGTACATGATGGAGGAACCTTAGCAACCCTCCCATGTGCTATTACTATTCCGGTTCTTGCCTATCATCATGAATATGTGTCGAAACATTTGAATAAAATTCATAATTTAAAAAGATAAACATAAAAGGGTAGAAACTCAGAATTTTTTTTTGGCGACTACGCACTCCGTGTCATGGGCATGGAGGGTGTGAAGGCAACGTAGCTGGGGCAAAGTGGGCTGTGCCCTCGTAATGGCTTACCAAACTTCGTATTGAAAGTTTGCAGGCTTGAACCACAATTCAAGGCAGGACTTGCGGTGAAATTGCTTGTCATTGTATTGCTTGGGCGGATACATCAAGAGGCCAAGCCTCATGATTATCCATTGCAGCAAGTGGGCGAGTTTTTAAAACATTTTCCCCCATGTGAAAGTATGAGTTTAGCATGGGGCTTAAGCGTGATTAAAAAAATGAAAAGACAGAAATTCTGTAGTATTTTATATTGTATTATATTTAGGTGATATTTAAAAGTATATTATATTTACCATATATACTCAAGTATAAGCCAGTATTTCAGCACAATAAAAAGTGCTGAAAACCCAAACTCAGCTATACTGGAGTAAAAAAATATATAAAAACACCTTTCCAGCTTCCCCCGCTGCTGGCTAGAAACTGGGAAGGGTTGGCTAAACTGGGAGGGGGTTGGCTGTATACTGAGGATATGGGCTGGCAGGACTATACTAGGGCAGGTGCTGGCTATATAGTATGGGGCAGGGTCCGGCAGGCTATAAAATGTGGAGGCTGTGATTAATTCATTTCCCACCCTCAGCTTATACTTGAGTCAATAGGTTTTCCCAGGTTTTTGTGGTTAAATAGGGGCCTAGGCTTATACTCGGGTCACTTTATACGAGTATATACGGTATATTATATTTAAATATAATGTGAATATGACTGGGTTCGTTAATGTTTCAGATGGCGGCACTAGAGAGCCAGTAAAAAGTCAGATCAATCAATTGTATTTTTCATAATTTCTGTTAACATTCATTGTTAATGTATGTTATCAATGGTATGTCCCATCAGGATAAAGACATAGTACGGCGTGGTACAGTAACATATACAGTGAAATGAAAAGATGATCCGGTAGTACAGAAGTAGAAAAAAAGAAAGAAGATCAGACATACATCTGGGGGTACTGTAGGTATGATTTGTGCTCATTAATGGGCAGATTTACTTAACCGGTCCTGTTGCAATCCCGCGGTGCGTTGTCCAGAGGGAATTCGGGTCCTGTCGCCGATTCACTAAGATCGTGCGCCTGAGTTTCTGCATCCGTTCATTCAGCGCCAAGGTCCGCCGGAGGTCACTTCTTCTTCCGGTGCTTAAGTACTAATGCCATTGAGTCTTTTACCAACCCTATTAAGACCAAAGGAGTTAAAGGGCATCTCTTACATATGGTCTTAATACACAATACAGCCCTCAAGCAGTTCCATAAAAACCAACTGGAAACCATATTAGACAAGACATTTAGTCAGAAACACTCCATAAAGTCCTGTCATGAAAAAGAGCTTAGAAGCAACCAACTGACCTTACGTAAGAAACTTCATTGCTACATGACCTCACCTGGTTAGAAAAATGGTGAAAGACATGTACAGAGGCGCAAATTCTATTATTTGAATATTTATTGGCATAGGCCATGATGTTGTACCGACAAATATCAGAGGCTGGGAAGCTGATCTAAATATCTCAATTACAGCTAAGCATATTAAGCAAATCCATCAGAGGTCACAGGGGTTTTCAAATGTGTTTAAAACACAGAAAAACTCTTACAAACTAATGACTAGGTGGTACAAACACACCTACAGTCCTCATGCAGAAAAAATCTCTTAACAACAGACACTTGCTGGAGATGCGGAAACAATGGGGGAAACATAGCCCACAATTTTGGAGATGTCCTAAATTAAGACGCTATTGGGAGGATGTACAATCTCAAATAAATAAAATTATGAGCAAAACATTAATATTTAGCCTAGAATCCGTTCTCTTGTGGCTCCCGACACCCCATGGAACCCATCGAAAAAAGACCTGACCACACAATACAAGCGGCAAAATTAATGATACCACTTAAATGGTTACAAAAAGAACCCCCTACAATAACAGAATGGCTGGGACAGATTAGATCAGATTTACGTATGGAAGAGCTGGCCAGCTGGGAACAGAGATCACATGACAAATTCTATAAAATTATGGTCACCATGGAAAAGATTCAGAAACCTCTAACCACTGTAAGTTATAGAATTACACTGGATCACATTCAATAGTAAGTAACCTAAGCACAAGGAAGAGAAACACTTTAGTCTAACAATTAGTTTGTTACTGTGAATGGAAACCAGAAGTCGCTTTATATATTGTATTGTATATTACAACTTTGTTTGTTCTTTGTTTAGTTTCGGTATGATACCCCCCCACCCCTACCCCTCCTCATATCAATACCAAATCAGCGTAAGCCAAATAGGTCTGGATAGGACCTTGTACCAGATGGACCCACACACCTCATCTCCCTGATCCTTCTCATATCCCCAATCCCACCCCACAAAGGAAATGTTATTAAGTTTGTAGGCACTTGAAAGAGCGGACCTAGATTATTCGGCAAATGTATATCTGTATATGAATAAGTCATACTGACTACATCTATTCTGTACCTACTCAAAAGTTTTATGTTAATACAAGAACACAAAAGATTTATAACAAAACAGGCTATTTTTTACTTATAAAGAAAAACTAAAGCTTTTGGTGGTTCTCAAGGGTACAAGATACAAGTCTATGCCAGAATTGTCTGCTCCACCACCCTCCAGCCTTGAGGGAACTTAGCACCAACCCTCCCATGTGCTATTACTATTCCTGTTCTTCTGCCTATCATTATAAATATGTGTCACCACATTTGTATAAATTCATAATTTAAACAGATAACATACAAGGGGAGATATTTATAGTGCTTCTATGCCAGAAAAACTGGTTGTTAGAACGAGATTTTTTTTGGCCGACTACCCACCTCCATGCCATGTGAGCATGGAGGGGTGTGAAGGCGGGGGTAGCTGGTGGCAAAGTGGGCTTGCCCTCGTAATGCTTCCAAACTTCAGTATTGAAAGTTTGCAGGCTTGAACCGCAATTTAAGGCAGAGAATTGCGTGAGTTGAATTGCTTGTCATTGTATCTGTTGGGCGGATACATCAAGAGGCCAAAGCCTCATGATCTATCATTGCAGCGAGTTGGGAGGAATTTTTAAAACATTGTCCCCCACCTAGTGAAAGTATGATGTTTAGGTGGGGTTAAGCGTGATAAAAAAATTGAAAAGACAAGAAATTCTGTAGTATTTATATTGTATTATATTTAGGTGTATATTTAAAAGTATATTATATTTACCATATATACTCGAGTATAAGCCTAGTTTTTCAGCACAAAAAAAGTGCTGAAACCCAAACTCAGCTTATACTGGAGGAAAAAAATATATCAAAACTCACTTTCCAGATTTCCCGCTGCTGGCTTATAAACTGGGGGCAGGGGTTGGCTATATACTGGGGCAGGGGGCTGGCTTATATACTGGAGGATATGGGCTGGTAGGCTATATCTGGTGCAAGTGCTGGCTATATACTATGGGGCAGGGTTCCGGCAGGCTTATAAATGGGAAGGCAGTGATCAATTCATTTCCCATCCTCAGCTTATACTCGAGTCAATAGGTTTTCCCAGGTTTTGTGGGTAAAATTAGGGGCTTCGGCTTAACTTGGGTCACTTGATACTCGAGTATATACGGTTATATATATTGTAAAATATAAATGTGCATATGGCTGGGTGGTTGTGAAAATGTTTAGGTGGCGGCACTAGAGAGCAGAAAAAAGTCAGATCAATCATTTGTATTTTTTCATAATTTGTTAACATTTTATTATTAAGTACTGTATAAGGGAGAGTACTGGAACACAATGGGGAACATTACTAAGGGTCACGCGCTGCACTTTGTCGGAAGTTCTTCATGGCTGAAATGGCTGGCACAGGTATTTCAGAAATGTGTGTGTGATGAGATTGGGTTATACACGCGATCAAGATGTGGCGTGGCTGCCTGGCTTCCATGCGGCATCAGAAAGTCGACTGATTGGACCGAGGCATATTAATTTCAAATTGGTGTCGCTCACCCTATTTTAAAGGTGCACCACAAAAAGATGGTGAACACTGTCGGACCATTGCGCCAGATTCATGATTTAGTAAACTTAGTGAATCGCCGCCTGCAGCTTATAGACGGACAATGCAATTTTAATGAACTCCGTCGAACTTGTAAGTAATGTGCCCCAATACATATAATAAAACAGATAAATGAAAGTTATGCAATACATAAAAACAATGGGGTCATTTACTAAGGGTTCACCGGACGCATTTTTGTTGGGCTTCTTGACGATTTCCATTTTGCGACCGAATTGCCCAGGGATTTTGGCGCACACGATAGGATTTTGGCGGATCGGCGGGGGCTTGCACGCGGACCAGAGAAAATGGGGGGGGAGGGCAGGCCATCTGACAACCCTACGAATTGAGACAATGCGCAAGATTTAACATTTAGAATTGTGTCGCAAGACACAGCACTTACAAGCACCAGGAAGAAGAAGGTGAACTCCGGAGGACTTGGTGCAGAAGCGAGGGTGCAGGAACTCAGGCGCACAATCGTAGGAACTCGACAGACACCGAATCTCTGATTGGACAACGCACCGGGGATCGCAACAGGACCGGTAAGTAAATCTGCCCCATTATTGGACAAATCATACCTACAGTACCACCAGATGTATGTCTGATCTCTTTCTTTTTTTCTGCTTCTGTAATCCGGATCATCTTTTTATTTCATGTAAATGTTACTGTACTCACGCGCGTACTATGTGGTTTATCCTGATTGGACATACTGTAGATAACATACAAACAATGGAATGTAACAGAAATTATGAATAGATACAAATAGTGATCTAACTTTTTACGGCTCTCTAGTGCCACCACCTGAAACATTTTCATGAACCCCAGCATATTCCCATTTATATTTAAAGGACACCTGTCATCAGGTCTGTGTCACTTGTCCTGTCACTACTACCTGTTGGAGCAGCTCAAACGGATCCCATCCCAGCCAAACTAGTTATTTCATACATTATCATGGAAAATCATCTATTTTTTATCATGTAAATGAGGCTGGTCACATGGTCAGAGGCAGTAGTGATGTCACCTGTTCCCCCTCCCCCTCTCCTCCCCTGCTCAGTCTGTGGTAATGTATAGTAAAGCATTGCTAGTGTGTGTGCTCTACCTACTGACATGCTGCATCCTCCTATTAACAGGTGAGAGACAACATCAGCTACACATGAATCTGACATGTTTCGCTAAAAGGCTGCCTGGAGCTTCTGTATTCTCCTAAACACACACATGCACACACAGGCTGCAGGGGCTGTGGCACCAGCACCAGCGAAGTACACCATTATACAGCCTAACATCATTATACAGGCGTCAGTATGCATGGGGGTGTGGCTGTGCCTCCACATCATGAAAGGGGACCGCTTGAATATGCTAATGCCTCATGGACATTTCACAGGTCATTTGCATACGCTTTAGGACCTCATTGCTTAGGTTTACAGGCATGTAAGAGAGACAATGAAGGCATAGAGGCAATGCTCTATAAGCCGAGGCCCTAATTTTACCACAAAAACCTGGGAAAACCTAGACTCAAGTATAAGCGAGGGTGGGAAATGATTGATCACAGCCTCCCATTTATATAGCCTGCCGGAAACTGCCCTATATATATAGCCAGCACCTGCCTCCAGATAATCCTACCAGCCATCCTCCAGTATATAGCCGAACCCCCTGCCCAGTATATAGCCAATCTCCTACGCCAGTTTATAGCACGCAGCGGAGGAAGCTGGAAAGGTGAGTTTGATATATTTTTTTTTTACCCAATAAGCTGAGTTTGGGTTTTCAGCACTTTTTTTTGTGCTGAAAAACTAGGCTTATACTCGAGGACATATGGTAAATAATATACTTAAATATACACACTAAATATAATACAATATAAATGCTACAGAATTTCTGTCTTTTCAATTTTTTATCACAATTAAGCCCCATGCTAAAATCATACTTTCACTAGGGGGGACAATGTTTTAAAAATTCCTCGCCCCACGCGGCAATGGATAGATCATGGGCTTTGGCCTCTGATGTATCCGCCCAGAGCCAATGACAGCATTCACGCAAGTTTCTGCCTTGAATTGCGGTTCAAGCCTGCAAACTTTCATACGAGTTTGTAAGCTATGACCGGGCATAGCCCACTTTGCCACCAGCTACGCCGCTCACACCCCTCCAGCTCACAAGTGGTTGTAGTCACCCCCAAAAAAAAATCTGCGTTTCACCGTTTTCTGGTATAGAAGCACTAATAAATCTCACTTGTTTATGTTTATCCTGTTTAATTATGAATTTATACAAATGTTGACACTAGAGATGAGCGAGCACATAAAATGTGGGTGCTCGTTATCGGAGACGAACTTTTCCAGATGCTCGAGTGTCGTCTCGAATAACGAGCCCCATTGAAGTCAAGGGAGACCCGAGCATATTTCAAAGGGACCATGGTTTCAGGAATAAAATTGTTATGGTAATTGAAAAAGAATGTCTCTGATAGTTAGCAGATGTATGACAACATCTGCAATCTATTCTTCACTGTCTCGGCGTATTATTCCCGACAAGTTAGCAGATGTGAAGAACAGTGAAGAATAGAATAAAAACCGTGAAAACAGGACATTAAGTGAAAACGCAGGAAAAACCACATGTGAGACATAAAAGAGTTCGGACATTGCTACTTTCGAGGTTGATACGCCTGTCCCAGGGATCGCTTTTTCATGCGCGTGCGATTTCCCCGGCTGCCGATCTACGTGCTGCCGATGTTACACAAGTACGGATGCTCCGCGGCACGGCAGAGTTCCCAGGATCCGAGGTCCGAGTTGCCGACGTTCCGTGAGCAACGATGTCACCATGCCCGCCGGTTAACGTGTGCGAGATATACGTGATGGATGTGTGTGTCCTGTCCCACCGTGATTGCGAGTGGTTTACCAGTGCACGATAGGATTTTGGCGGATCGGCGTGGGCTTGCACGCGACAGAAATGGGGGGGAGGGCAGGCCATCTGACAACCCTACGAATTGAGACAATGCGCAAGATTTAACATTTAGAATTGTGTCGCAAGACAAGCACTTACAAGCACCAGGAAGAAGAAGGTGAACTCCGGAGGACTTGGTGCAGAAGCGACGGATGCAGGAACTCAGGCGCACAATCGTAGTGAATCTCGACAGACCCGAATCCTGATTGGACAACGCACCGTGGGATCGCAACAGGACCGGGTAAGTAAATCTGCCCCATTATATGAGCACAAATCATACCTACAGTACCCACCAGATGTATGTCTGATCTTCTTTCTTTTTTTCTGCTTCTGTAATCCGGATCATCTTTTTATTTCACTGTAAATGTTACTGTACTCACGCCGTACTATGTGGTTTATCCTGATTGGACATACTGTAGATAACATACATTAACAATGGAATGTTAACAGAAATTATGAATAGATACAAATGATTGATCTAACTTTTTACGGCTCTCTAGTGCCACCACCTGAAACATTTTCATGAACCCCAGCCATATTCCCATTTATATTTTAAAGGACACCTGTCATCAGGTCTGTGTCACTTGTCCTGTCACTACTACCTGTTGGAGCAGCTCACACGGATCCCATCCCAGCCAATATCTAGTTATTTCATACATTATTCATTGTAAAATCATCTATTTTTTATCATGTAAATGAGGCTGGTCACATGGTCAGAGGCAGTGATGTCACCCCTGTTCCCCCTCCCCTCTCCTCCCCCTGCTCATGTCTGTGTGTAATGTATAGTAAAGCATTGCTAGTGTGTGTGCTCTACCTACTGACATGCTGCATCCTCCTATTATACAGGTGAGAGACACAGACATCAGCTACACATGAATCTGACATGTTCTGCTGTAACATGGCTGCCTGGAGCTTCTGTATCTCTCCTAAACACACACATGCACACACAGGCTGCAGGGGCTGTGGCCACCAGCACCAGGAAGTACACCATTATACAGCCTAACATCATTATACAGGCTGTCAGTCATGCACTGGGGGTGTGGCTGTGCCTCCCACTCATGAATAAGGTGGACAGCTTGAATATGCTAATGCCTCAGTGGACATTTCACAGGTCATTTGCATACAGCTTTAGGACCTCATTGCTTAGGTTTACAGGCATGTAGAGAGACAATGAAGGCATAGAGGCAATGCTCTATAAGCCGAGGCCCCTAATTTTACCACAAAAACCTGGGAAAACCTATTGACTCAAGTATAAGCCGAGGGTGGGAAATGCATTGATCACAGCCTCCCCATTTATATAGCCTGCCGGAACCTGCCCCTATATTATATAGCCAGCACCTGCCTCCAGTATATATCCTACCAGCCCATATCCTCCAGTATATAGCCGACCCCCTGCCCCAGTATATAGCCAATCTCCTACGCCAGTTTATAGCCAGCAGCGGAGGAAGCTGGAAAGGTGAGTTTTGATATATTTTTTTTACTCCAGTATAAGCTGAGTTTGGGTTTTCAGCACTTTTTTTTGTGCTGAAAAACTAGGCTTATACTCGAGTACATATGGTAAATATAATATACTTTTAAATATACACCTAAATATAATACAATATAAATGCTACAGAATTTCTGTCTTTTCAATTTTTTTATCACACTTAAGCCCCATGCTAAACATCATACTTTCACTAGGTGGGGGACAATGTTTTAAAAATTCCTCGCCCACTCGCTGCAATGGATAGATCATGGGGCTTTGGCCTCTTGATGTATCCGCCCAAGCAGATACAATGACAAGCAGTTTCACGCAAGTTTCTGCCTTGAATTGCGGTTCAAGCCTGCAAACTTTCAATACTGAAGTTTGTAAGCTATGACCAGGGCATAGCCCACTTTGCCACCAGCTACGCCGCCTTCACACCCCTCCATGCTCACAAGGTGGTGTAGTCACCCCCAAAAAAAATCTGCGTTTCTACACCAGTTTTCTGGTATAGAAGCACTAATAAATCTCCACTTGTTTATGTTTATCTGTTTAAATTATGAATTTATACAAATGTGTTGACACTAGAGATGAGCGAGCACTAAAATGCTCGGGTGCTCGTTATTCGAGACGAACTTTTCCAGATGCTCGAGTGCTCGTCTCGAATAACGAGCCCCATTGAAGTCAATGGGAGACCCGAGCATATTTCAAAGGGACCATGGTTCAGGAATAAAATGTGTTATGTAATTGAAAAAGAATGTCTTCTGATAAGTTAGCAGATGTATGCAAACATCTGCAATCTATTCTTCACTGTTCCGCGCGTATATTATCTCCCGACAAGTTAGCAGATGTGAAGAACAGTGAAGAATAGAATAAAAACAGTGAAAACAGGATCATTTAAGTGAAAAACGCAGTGAAAAACACAGTGAAGAATAGATTACAGATGTTCGGCACATCTGCTTACTTGTCGGGGTGATACGCTGTCCCGGGATCCGCTCCTCTTCTTCCACTGAAGTCTCCCCGTGCTGCCCGATGTCTCCCCGTGTTTTTCACTTAAATGATCCTGTGTTCACTGTGTTCACTGTTTTTATTCTATTCTTCATTGTTCTTCACTGTGTTTTTTTAATTAAATGCTCGATCTCGAGCAGGGGAAATACTCGTCCGAGCAACGAGCCGTTTCGAGTACCTTAATACTCGAACGAGCATCAAGCTCAGACGAGTATACTCGCTCATCTCTAGTTGCAGTTATTATTGTATTGCCTTTTGCCATATAAAGCATGGTGGTATGTGGGGGGCAGGAGGTAGTGGGGGGGGAAGAAAAAAAGAAAAGAGTAGGGAAGAATCACAAGTCGTGGCTTTTCATTGTGTTTTAAATGCCTTGCAAGAAACCATACTTTTTACCTACTGTTTCAAAAAAAAATGCATTTATTTGTTTGAAAGTGTTTTTTTTTGCTTCACTGTATCCGTTTAAATGCAAGAACAACTGCCTATGTGTTACTGCACACTTCAATGTCGTTATCACGTCCCTGGGGTGAATGACTTAACTGCTTATAAATGCAGGGCACAATCCTCCATCAAAACTTTACAGTAGGCTCTACTCTACCTACATACCCTGTCACACATGGCTTGGTACCTCTCCTGTACATAACCCCGGGTCCACGGGGCTTGTGTCCTCGGTCCTGTATATAAGACCGGGCCTCACGTGGCTTGTGTCTCTCGCCTGTGATATAAGCCCCTCACATGACTGTGTCCTCCCCGGTATATAACCCCTCACTGGCTGGATAATCCTCTCACTGTATCTAACACCCCTCAAACAATGTGCTTGTGTCCTCCATGTACACATAACTCCTGCACATAGGCTTGGTGTCCTCCTCCTGCATATAACCCCTCCGTGATGTGTCCAGTCTCCTGTATATAACACCCTCACATGGTTTGTATCCTCTCCTGTGGCGAGTAACCAAAACCCCCAACCCTCACTTGCTTTTATCCCTCATACTGTATATAAGCCTGATTAAAAAACACATGGTTGTTCCACTCCTGAATATAAAACATCCACATGGCTTATGGCCTCTCCTGTTATACCCCTCACATAATGGCTTGGTACCCTCTCCTGCATATACTCCCCTCTCGTGACTTGTGGTCCTCTCCGTATATAACTCCTCACACGGCTTGTATCCTCAAATCCTGCATGATAACCCCCTCACGTGACTTTGTCCTCGGAGGGGAAAAAAAAAGGTCCTGTAGGTAGTAACCCCAACACCCTCACAGGGTTGTATCCTCATCCTGTTAATATAACCCCTTACAATGTCTTGTTCCTCTCCTGTTATAACCCCTCACATGGCTGTGTGTACTCTCCTGCAATATAACCCCCCTCACAGGGCCAGGGCTTGTATCCTCCTCCTTTAATATAACCCCCTGCACCTTCTTGTGTGCTCATCCTGGTATATAACCCGCAAGGCCGACCTCACAGAAAGGTGCCAATGTGTCCTCATCCGTTATATAACCCCTTAACATGTCTTGTATCCTCCTCCTGTATATTACACCCCCTCCTCTGGCTTGTTCCTTCTCCACTGTATATAACCCCTCACTTGGTCGTTGTATCCTCCTCCTGTAATAACCCCCCTCACCATTGCTTGTATCCTCCTCCATGTAATAACCCCCATACAGGCTTGATCCTCGCCTGAAGTGATACCCCTCACTGAAATGCCTATCTCCCTATCCTGTATATTAACCAAAAGAACTGCACTCACAAGAGTCAAAATGTTAGGGAAATAGGTATCACACACCATCAATAAAGGGGGTAGTAGGGGTAGGATAACCCCCCGAGGTCAGGCAGTGCTTAAGTGGTCACAGGGTCAAACCCTGGTATATAATAGAAGGACGAGCACCCTACAACGAAGAAGGAAGGGAGGGGCGGAGTAGTTGTTGTGCCTCTCCTGTATATACCATCCATGGTTTTTTATACTTTCCATTCCTGTATAAACCCCTCACAAGCTGTGTGACAACACCTCCGTAGGTTACCCCTGGGGACACAAGGCTTTGTATGCGCTCTCCTGTATAATAAGCTCCTCACACGGCTTGTATAATACATCCTCAATAGGTATAAACCCTTAAACATGGCCTTGTATCCTCTCCTGTGAATAGTACCCTTCACATGGGCGTTGTTATCCTCTCCTTTAATAACCCCATCACATGCTTTGTTTTGCTCGTACTGTAGTGACCCCCCCACATTCACTGCATAATAAAGTATCCTCTTCTGTATATACCAACGGCGACGAAGAAGAGTCCATGGCTTGTATCACTCTCCTGTATAAAACCACCCCTCCATGGCTTTGTATCCTCTCCTGTATATCCACCACCCCCTCACATGCTTGTATTCCTCCCTCATATATAAACCCTTCCATGGCTGTATCCTCCCTGTATATAACCCCTTCACATGGCTTGTTTTCCTATCTCTCCTGTAATATAACCCCTTCACATGGCTTGTATCCTCTTCTGTATCTACCCACTCACATGGCTTGTTATCCCTCTCCTGTATAAACCCCCCTCACGGGCTTGTATCACTCTCCTGTATATCCCACCCTCACATGCTTGTGTCCTCTACAGTATATAACCCTCACATGGCTTGTGTCCTCTCCTGGGTATATAACCCCCTCACATGGCTGTACTCCTCTCCTGTAATAACCACCATCACATGGCTTGTGTCCACATCCTGTATATACCCCTCATCACATGGTTGTTCCTCTCCTGTATTACCCCATCACATGGCTTGTTGGTCCTCTCCTGTATATATCCACCTCCGGATGGCTTGTACCTGTCCTGTAATATAAACCACTCACAAGCTGCTTGTATCCTTATCCTGTATATATCCCCCTCAACATGCTTGTAACCCTCTCCTTAGATGATAACCCTCCCTCACATGGCTTGTAAATCCCTCTGTGTATATACGGACCCACGTCACATGCTTGTATCCTCTCCTTATTACCGCAACCACACCCGCAACATGTGTTTGGTATCCTCCTCCTTATATACCCCCGGGGTCACATGGTTGTTAGTCCCTCTAGACTCGCTTTAAAATAAACGGGGGTAACCCCTCAAAAAAACATGGCTGTGGAAAATCCGATGCAAATCCTGTATATTAACCCCTCACATGCTTTGTGTAACCGCGTCTCCCTGTCTAATAACCCCCTCACCTGGCTTGTATATCCACGCCTGTGGGTAACCCCACACAATGGCTTGGTGTCCTCCTCCGGTATATATCCCCCTCCACAGGGCTTGGTACCCTGTCCTGTTTTATAACCCTCATCCTGGCTTGTACCTCTCCTTGATATAAAACCCTCACATGGTCTTGTGTCCTCTCCTGTATATCCCTCTCCACATAGCTTGTGAGTTTTCTTCTGTATATAAACCCTCACATGGCTTTTGTTCCTCTCCTGTTATATAACCCCCTCACATGGCTTTGTGTCCACAGGTCCTGTATATCAACCTCAATCTCCCAAATGCTTGTGTCCTCGGGTCCTGTATAGAACCCCGTCCAATGGCGTGTGTCCACTCCTGTATATAACCCTGCAATCACTGGGGCTTGGGGGTACCTAATAAAACAAATCCATATTATATAAACCACTACACATGGCCTTGTGTCCTCTCCTGTATAATACCCCCTCACATGGCTGTACCCTCTCCTGTATTATCCCTCTCACATAGCTTTGTAAAAATATCCCTCTCTTTATAAACCCTCACATGGCTTGTATCCCCCCACCCCCCCCCCCCCTCCTATAGATAACACCCTCACCATGGCTTGGTATCCCTCCTCTCCCTGTATAACCCCCTCACATGGCTGTATCCTCTCCTGTTATGACCCCCTCACATGACTTGTATCCCTCTCTCCTGAGATACACCCGGGTCACATGGCTTGTAGTCTCTCCCTCCTGTAATGACCCCCCTCACAGGGCTTGTATCCTCTCCTGTTAATAACCCCTCACATGGGCTTGTGTCCACTCCCTGTATTAAAAACCGCCCTCACATGGTCTTGTGTCCACTCCTGTATATATCCCTCTCCAAATTTTGTACCTTCTCCTGTATATAAACACTCACATGGCTTTATACCCCCTCTCCTGTTATATATCCCTCTCACATAGCTTGTATCCGCTCCGTATTAAAAACCCTCACATGGCCCCTTGTATCCACCTATATTACCCCTCACATGGCTTGTGTCCTCTCCTGTAGATAACCCCTCACCTGCTTGTATCCTCTCCTGTAATATGACCCCCTCACATTACTTGTATCCATCTCAATTTATATAACCCCTCACCTGGCTTGTATCCTCTCCTGTATATGACCCCCTCCATGGCTTGTGTCCTCCCTTGTATAATAACCCCCTCACATGGCTTGTTGTCCATGTGGGATTTTCAGGCATTTACACAACAGTTCTAAAAAATCCAAAGTTTGCACTGCAGGATAGGAAAATAAAACATCTTCTATCACACAAGAAAAAAGCATAGCTACATAAGGTGGCAAAAAATAGACCTGCCACATGTCCCTCAATTATACTCAAGAAAGAAAACGTATGTACATGTCCCCCACTATCTGCTAATCTAGCATCTATAATGTCGCTGTATAGCATATATATCATAAATGACTATGTCTGTGCCTTGTGGTCATATAGATAAACCATAAGATTGTTTTGGGTCTCCTCTTAAAGGGGCATTTGGGAAGCTTGAATCACAATTTTGTCGGGTTAAAAACAGTGAGCAGCCAAGTGGGTTAAAAAGAAAAAACGTTTGAATCTTCCTAACCACACTGTAATGCTTTAAAAAAAACAAAAAAGCTATCTTAAAGGGTTTTTAGCACAAAGCTACTTGTCTCCAATCCACAAGACAATAGGAATTAAAATCTCTATTATTTAGTATTAATGATACAACAGTGTATTGAGCCAGGCAGTGTTTTCTAGCCATAGGGGTTCGTTGAGGAGGAATCATACAGACTGAATTACATGGAGCTTCGGCTCCTAGCACATTGCCTCCGCGGACATGTACATGCCACAGGCATCTCCATCATACTGTGAGTCACAGCCACTCCTGCAGACGGCAGTTGAAGATGTGAGGAGTAGATTGTCTGCTTCGGCCTTCCCCCCACCTTTAGGTAGAATAATATATACATATATCTATATAGTATATATAATATATAATATATAATATATATCTTTCTCTGCCTCCTGTGGGAACCTCATTTAAACCTCTAACCCTTCCCTTTACCCCTGTCTCTTGGAAACATTGACATGTAAGCTACTTATCCCTAGTACAAAAAAATGTTTGGGGTAATGCTAACTCTCCAACAAAGGTAGATACACTCTAATGCCAGGTCATAATTTGAGCTCCTTTACTACGCTGTACTATCACACATGTTTTCAAAATCATTCTGCCCCTTACCTTCTGTGAGCCATGAGTGAAGTGGTGTGTCCTGTAAAAATCCTCCTCCAAATGCAGGGGACAGAAGTAAATGTTACTGCAGGGATGAAGAGTCCGGAAAATTTCTCTTACCATTTCTTCGTTTTGGTTTCATCATTCAATCCTTTTTCATGAAGAGGCCACTGTCGGTACTTTGTAACTCGAGCTGCTGACTCTACAGCACATAACCTAATGGAGAGAAGTTTGTCAATCGATTCTGTGATTCCAGAAATATAATCCCCTCCCCTTGTTTCAATACTTCAAGCGGTCCTGAGAGCAGCGTCACTGTTTGGGGATGCATATATATTCAGGGTCTTCATAAAAGTAAGGTCTTCTTTCTTGATTGACCCCATAAAAGAAACCAACGGTTTCAAGGAGAAAAAAGTTGCTATTTTATCGAATTTGACATTGCTACGTGCATGTGTGATCAGACTGCAAAACAAAAGAAAAGAAATGGTCATGGTAGTTACAAACTGGCAAATGATCAAATTAAACTAATTGGCCAGGAAAGATAAAATATATTCGAATATTTAGGGAGATCTGATGGTGAGTATCCTGGTACTCTACCAGACTCAGTACTGTGCAATAAAACAACTCAAATAACTGCATAAATATAGGGTAGAAAATGTTAAAATATATATACAAAAGCATACAATTCCATTCAAAGTATGGCACAGATGAAATCAGCATTCCGCTCACCTCAGCCTTTATACAACAGAAGTTGAATTGTATGTAAGTTGGAACGTATAGTTTATAAATTGTAGCTGCTCAAGGTTTTATTCTAATTTTTTTTATATCCCAGTACCAATTGGAATTTCAAATCTTTTGCGTGTAATTGGGAACAAGGATTATCATTAAAATTTCATTATAGACCCTTAACAGCTGAATCATTGCGTCCTGTACTAAAATAAAGCATCCTGAGAAGCTTACACCTGTGGTCACAGTGGGCATAGATCTCCGTCTGTACGAGGGGGTCCGTCTTTAAGTCAGGTCTTTAAGTCAGGTGGTCCTTAAGTGGGACCGGCTGTATATGCATAAAATATCCAAATCATATAATAATATGATATATAACACCTACCAGTGCCTTTGACTACCGTCCTTCTTCCTTCTCAGATAGAAGTAATTTTCGATCATCTTGCTTTGGCATGTATCTCTCTTCGCGCTCAGTGATCTTTTTTTATGGTTGAATGTAAATATTACTATTAATTTGCCTGGGCTCTGTTGGCTGTCCCATAGACAATATGTGTCATGATGGAATTTACACGTTTTCCAAGTGAAAAGAAGATAAAGGTTAAAACAGTAACTGGAATTTTTTGTGCTACAATAAGCACAAACTTGTTTACAAGCTCTCCAGGGCGGTTACCTGAAACGTCAGACCTATTCATAAGTAAACACATTCTAATATACTACGAATCTACTGATACAATCACTATAAACTGGATTTTAACACAAACTATATACATTTTATTATTTGTCTTATTATGCTGTTTAATAGATACGTTTGTAATGCATCTCTAACAAAAACTAAACATAAATAACAGGTTATATTAAAAAATACATCAAAATGCATATATAGCAAACTGTATAACTGTGCGTGCTGTATCCTTACACAGATGGCAAACAATCCCCATGATTCAGCCCTGTACATCATTGTTGGTAAAACAGAAAGCTTTCTGCCTGTCACTGTTATAGTGCTCTGGCGGTGTGCGGGTGCGTTTGAGGAGTCACTGTTGCCTTGTCTATCAGTCCAGCTTCGAACCAGTCTGGGTCCCATTCTCCTCTGACTCTGAGGCATCAACAAGGCATTTCCGTTCCCTCCACAGAACTCCACTCACTGATGTTTTTTCTTTTTTTTCGGACCATTCTCTGTAAACTCTAAGATGGTTGTTCGTGAGAATCCCAGTAATATCGTCATTTTCTGAAATACTCAACCAGCCCTTCTGTCACCAACAAACATTGCACCACGTCGTCAAAGGCACTCAAATCACCTTTTCTTCCCTAACCATACGATGCTCGGTTTTGAACTGCAGAAGATTGTCTTGACCATGTCTAACATGCCGTAATGCACTGAGTTGCCCGCCATTGATTGGCTAATTAGAAATGAAGTGTTAACAGCGTTGGACGGGTGTACATAAATGGCCCTTGAGTGTATGTTTATCAATGGTCATGTCCAATCATGATAAAACCACATAGTAGGCGTGAGTACAGTAACATATACCAGTGAAATGGAAAGATATCCGTAAGCAGAGGATAACAAAAAGTAAAGAAATCTACATACATCGTATCTGGTGTGGTACTGTAGGTGGAGTGATGATTTGTGCTCATAAATGGGGTGGTCAGATTTACTTACCCGACGCGTTATTTCCTGTGGCTCGATGCCACCGCGGTGCATTGTCCTAAGGGGGGGGGGTATTCGGAGGTGTGCTAACGGTTTCCTAGGCATCTTCCACTTTCTCGCGCCAATGGGGGTCCGCCGAGTTCACCTTCTTCTTCCCGTGCTTTTATAAGTAATCTAATCAACTGAGTCTTTTCCACGCGCTATTAAACCAAGGAGTTAAGGGCATCTCTTACATATTGGTATTAATACAACATATAACAACCCTCAGCAGTTCCATAAAAACCACAACTGGAAACCATATTAGACAAGACATTTTAGTCAGAAACACTCCATAATATTCCTGCATGATAAAATGCTGTAGAAGCAAACAAACTGACCGTTCATTAAGAATTTCCATTGCTACATGACCTCACCTGGTGTAGAGAAAATGCTTACAAAAATGAAAGACAACTGAGGGTACCCAGATGCAGGGGCCAATTCTTTATTCATAATATTCTTTATGGCATCAGGCCATGATGTAGTACCGACATATATCAGAGGCTTGGGAAGCTTTCTAAATATCTCAATTACATGCTAAGCATATTAAGCAATCCATCAGAGGTCACAGGTTTTTTCAAATTGTTAAAAACACATGAAAACTCTACAAAACTAATGACTAGGTGATACACACCCCTAAGTGCTCATGCAGAAAAAACTCTTAACACAGACACTTGCTGGAGATGCGGAACACTGGGGGAACGCTATTGGAGGATGAAAGTCCTAATAGACGCTCATTGGGAGGATGTTCAATCTCACATAAATAATATTACGAGCAAACTTATATTTACCTTTTCTTTTTCTTGTGGCTCCGCCCCGACACCACATGATCCCCTCGAAAACAGACCTGACCAACAACAATACACGCGGCAAAATTAAATGATACCACTAACTGGTTTCAAAGAATCCCCTACATAAAAAGACATGCTGCACAATTAATAGATCACATTTACGTATTGAGAGCTGGCCCGGGAACAAGTCATATTGACAAATTCATAAAATTCAGTCCCATGGAAAAAGATTTAGGAACCTCTAACCACTGTAAGTTATAGAATTACACTGGATCACATTTCATAGTAACGTAACCTAAGCACAAGGAAGAGAAACACTTTCTGTCCAACAATTTAGTTTGTTACTGTGAATGGAACACCATCAGTTGCGTTATATTATTGTATTGTATATACAAACTTTGTTGTTCTTTGTTTAGTTTTCGGTATGATACCCCCCACCCCTACCCCCCCTCCTCCATATCAATACCAATCAAACGTAAGCCAAATAGGTCTGGAAGGGACCTTGTACCAGATGGACCCCACCCTCATCTCCCCTGATCCTTCTTCACTATCCCCCATCCCCCACCCCCACCAAAGGAAATGTTATTAAGTTTGTAGGCACTTAGAAAGAGGCCAAACCTAGATTCATTCGGCAAATATATCTGTATATTGAATAATGTCATAACTGACTACCATCTATTCTGACCAACTCAAAAGTTTTTATGTTTAATACAAGAACACAAAGATTTATACAAAACAGGCTATTTTTACTTTATAAGAGAAAAACTAAAGCCTTTGTGGTTCTCAAGGGTGCGAGGATAGCGTCGTACTTGCCAGAAGTGCCTGCTCCACCCCCCCTAGCCTTGAGGGAACTTAGCAACCCTCCCCATGTGCTATTACTATTCCTGTTCTTCTTCTGCCTATCATTAATAAATATGTGTCAACTAGAGATGAGCGAGTAATACTCGTCTGAGCTTGATGCTCGTTCGAGTATTAAGGTACTCGAAACGGCTCGTAGCTCGGACGAGTATTTCCCTGCTCGCGATCGAGCATTTAATTAAAAAACACAGTGAAGAACAGTAAGATTAGAATAAAAACCGTGAACACAGTGAACACAGGATCATTTAATTGAAAAAGACAGTGAAAGAACACAGTGAAGAATAGATTACAGATGTTCGGCACATCTTCTTACTTGTCTGAAGATACGCGGGAACGGCAGCAGGGAGACATCGGTCAGCACACGGGGAGACAATCGGGGCAGCACGGGGAGACATCGGGCAGCACGGGGGAGACATCAAGCAGCAGGGAGACATCAAGGCACACAGGGAACAGTCGGGCAGCACGGGGGAGAAACAATCGGCAAGCACGGGCACATCGGAGGTAGCTCGTCAGCACGGGGGAGACATCGGGTAGCCCGGGGGATAACATCGGGCACCACGGGGGAGACATCGGGCAGCACGTGGAACATCGGTCAGCACGGGGGCAGACAATCGGTCAGCACGGGGAGGCATCGGGCAGCACGGGAACAATCGGGCAGCACGGGTGAGAATCGGGCAGCACGGGAGACATCAAGCACTCGGGAGACAACAAGCAGCACGGGGAGACATCGGGAAAAAGCCGGCACGGGGGGAACATACGGGCAGCACGGGGAGACATCGGCAGGCACGGGAGACATCGGGTCATCACGGAGACACGGCACACGGGGAGACATCGGCAGCACTGGGAGACATCGCGGGCAGCACAGGGGACATTGGGCAGCACGGGAGACATCGGGCAGCACACGGGGGAGCATCGGGCAGCACGGGGAGACATCAGGGCAGCACGGGGGAACATCGGGCATCACACGGGGAGACATCAAGCAGCAGGGAAGACATCAAGGCAGCACGGGGAGACAATCGGCAGCACGGGGAGACATCGGCAGCACGGGGGAGACATCGGGCAGCATCGGGGAGACATCGGGCATCACTGGGAGACATCCGGGTAGCCACAGGAGACATCAGGCAGCACGGGGGAGACATCGGGCGCACGGAGACCTCGGGCATCACAGGGAGACATCGGGCAGCACGGGGAGACATCGGGCAGCACGGGGAGACTCGGCAGCACGGGAGACCATCGGGCAAGCACGGGGGGAGACATCGGGCAGCACGGGGGAGACATCAAGCAGCATGGAGACATCAAGCGCACGGGGAGACATCGGGCAGCACGGGGAGACATCGGGCAGCACGGGGGGGACATCGGCAGACGGGGAACTCGGGCGGCAGCACGGGGGAGACATCGGGCACACGGGAGCATCGGGCACACGGGAGACCTCGGGCCAGCACGGGGGAGACTCGGGGGCAGCACGGGGGAACACTCGGGCAGTACGGGGAGACACGGGCAGCACGGGGGAGACAATCGGGCAGCGCGGGAGACATCGGGCAGCACGGGGGAGAACATCGGGCACGCGGGAGACAATCGGGCAGTACGGGGAGACATCGGGCAGCACTGGGGAGACAGACATCTGGGTGCAGCACGGTGAGACGATGAGGTGTGGGTCCATCTGGTACAAGGTCCTATCCAGACCTATTTTGCTTACGTTGATTTGGTATTGATATGGGGAGGGGGTAGGGGTGGGGGGGTATCATACCGAAACTAAACAAAGAACAAACAAAGTCGTAACGTACAATACAATAATATAACACAACTTCTCGTTCCCATTCACAGTACCGAACTAAATTGTTACGAAGACAGTGTTTTCTCTTCCTTGTTCTTTTTGTAACCATTTAGGTGGTATCTTTAATTTCGCTGCTTGTATTAAAAGTGTGGTCAGGTCTTTTTTCGATGGGTTCCATGTGGGTGTCGGGAGCCACAAGAGAACGGATTGTAGGCTAAATATTAATGTTTTGCTCGTAATTTTATTTATGTGAGATTGTACATCCTCCCAATAGTGTCTTAATTTAGGACATCTCCAAAATATGTGGGCAAGCGTTCCCCCATTGTTGCCGCATCTCCAGCAAGTGTTGTTAAGAGTTTTTTCTGCATGAGGACTGTAGGTGTGTTGTACCACCTAGTCATTAGTTTGTACGAGTTTTCATGTGTTTTAACACATTTTGAAAAACCCTGCGACCTCTGATGGATTTGCTTAATATGCTTAGCTATAATTGAGATATTTAGATAAGCTTCCCAGCCTCTGATATATGTCGGTACCACATCATGGCCTTATGCCAATAAATAATAGAGATGAGCGAGCACTAAAATGCTCGAGTGCTCGTTATTCGAGACGTTATTCGATAACGAGCCCCATTGAAGTCAATGGGAGACTCGAGCATTTTTCAAAGGGACCATGGTTTGGGAATAAAATGTGTTAATTAATTGAAAAAGAATGTCTTTTGATAAGTTAGCAGATGTATGCAAACATCTGCAATCTATTCTTCACTGTTCCGCGCGTATATTATCTCCCGACAAGTTAGCAGATGTGAAGACAGTGAAGATAGAATCAAACACATTGAACCCAGGATCATAAAAAGTTAAAAACACAGTGAAGAATAGATTGACAGATGTTCTGCACATTGCTATTGCTGGTGTACCTGTCTGTCCCGGGATCCGCTCGCGCTTCTTCCACCTGAAGCTCCCCGAGTGTCGCCCGTGCTGCCGCTCCCATGATCTCCGTGCCCACGCCGCTCCCCGCTGTCTCCGTGCCCCGATGTCTGCCGTGCCCCCGAATATCTCCGTGCCACTGGCCAGCATGTCTCCCCGTGCCAGCTAGAGCCAGCGAGTTCTCCTCCCGTGGCCTCTCCCCGCGTAATGTCTCCCAGTGCACCCGATGTCTTCCCGCCCGTGACCGCTACCCAAACGATGATCTCCGTCCCTGAATGTCTCCGTGCCGCTCAACCCGATCGTCTCCATTGCCGCTCAAGGACCCCGATGTTTATCCGTGCCCCGATGTCCCGTGCCCGATGTCCCACCGTCCGTGCCGCTACCGTGCCGCTGCCCCGATGTTTCCGTGCCCCCCGATGGCTCCGTGGACCCATCTCCCCGATGTCTCCGTGCCGCTGCCCCCCGATGTTTCACGTGCCTCACCATTTCTCCGTTGCCGTCTAAAGGGGGGGTTGGCCTTACGCTGCCCGTGTTGTCCGTGTGCCCCGAGGTCCCCGTGTCCGCTCCCTGATGTCTCCGTGCCGCCTCCGCCCCGCCGATGGCCTCCGGCCCCCATAGTCTCCTGCCCTGCTACCACCGATGTAGTCGTCCCGGGCCCGCTGCCAACGATGTCTACCGTTGCTGCTCCCCCGGTTTTCTCTGTGCTGCTCACCAGCCGTGTCCCTCTGTGCTGCCTCCCCTTTGTCTCTGTGTCTGCTCACCCGTGTTCTTTACGAATTGTTCTTCACACATATATATTGTAATCTTCACATCCCTATGCTATTCAAAATTGTTCGGCTATGTACCTATTTGTACCGTTCCGCCGTATCTTCCGACAAGATAAGGCAGATGTGCCTGACATTACCTAGTATCAATATTGCTTCCCTGTGTTTTGCACACCTGTGTTTTTTTTCACCTTAAATGACTGCCGCGTGTATACACCTGTGCTTTTTATTCTATTCTTCATTGTTCTTCACATGTTTTTTTTTTAATTAATGGCTCGATCATTCGATCAGTGGGAAATACTCGTCCCGAGCCCCAAAAAACGAGTCTTTTTCGAGTACCTTAATACTCGCACGACATCAAGCTCGGACGAGTAGATACTCGCTCATCTCTAATAAAGTAATCATAAAAAAAGGAAATTGCGCGCCATGGGTACATTGTCTTTCGTAAGCCATTTTCTACGGACTTCAGGTAGGTACAGTAACATGGAAAGTTCTTGCGTAAGGTCAGTTGTTGCGTCTAAGCTCTTTTTCATGCAGGAAATTTATGGAGTGTTTCTGACTAAATGTCTTGTCTAATATGGTTTCCAGTTGGTTTTTATGGAACTGCTTGAGGGTTGTATTGTGTATTTAATACCATATGTAAGAGATGCCCTTTAACTCCTTTGGTCTTAATAGGGTTGGTAAAAGACTCAATGGCATTAGTACTTATAAGCACCGGGAAGAAGAAGGTGAACTCCGGCGGACCTTGGCGCAGAAGTGACCGATGCAGGAACCGTAGCACACCCGAATCCTCATCGGACAATGCACCGCGGGATCGCAACAGGACCGGGTAAGTAAATCTGCCCCATTATATGAGCACAAATCATACCTACAGTACCCACCAGATACGATGTATGTCTGATCTTCTTTCTTTTTTTATCCTTCTGTACTCCGGATCATCTTTTCATTTCACTGTATATGTTACTGTACTCACGCCTTACTATGTGGTTTATCCTGATTGGACATACCATTGATAACATACACTCACCGGCCACTTTATTAGGTACACCTGTCCAACTGCTCGTTAACACTTAATTTCTAATTAGCCAATCACATGGCGGCAACTCAGTGCATTTAGGCATGTAGACATGGTCAAGACAATCTCCTGCAGTTCAAACCGAGCATCAGTATGGGGAAGAAAGGTGATTTGAGTGCCTTTGAACGTGGCATGTTTGTTGGTGCCAGAAGGGCTGGTCTGAGTATTTCAGAAACTGCTGATCTACTGGGATTCTCACGCACAACCATCTCTAGAGTTTACAGAGAATGGTCCGAAAAAGAAAAAACATCCAGTGAGTGGCAGTTCTGTGGGCGGAAATGCCTTGTTGATGCCAGAGGTCAGAGGAGAATGGGCAGACTGGTTCGAGCTGATAGAAAGGCAACAGTGACTCAAATCGCCACCCGCCACACCGAGCACTATAACAGTGACAGGCAGGAGCTTTCTGTTTTACCAAAATGATTGTACAGGGCTGAATCATGGGGTGTTTTTGCCCTCTGTTGTAAGGATACAGCACTGCACAGTTATACAGTTTTGCTATATATGACTTTTGATGTATTTTTAATATAACCTGTATTTTATGTTTATGTTTTTTGTTAGAGATCATTGTACAAAGTCTCTATTAAAAAGCATAATAAACAATAATAAAATGTATATATTTTGTGTTAAATCCAGCTTTATAGTGATTGTATCAGAGATTCTGTAGTATTTAGAATGTGTTCTATTTATGAATAGGTCTGAGTTTCAGGTAACCGCCCTGGAGAGCTGTAACAAGTTTGTGCTATTGTATTCACAAAAATCTCAGTTTTAACCTTTATCTTCTTTTCACTTGGATAAAGTGTAAATTCCATCATGACACATATTGTCTATGGGACAGCCAATCAGAGCAGGCAATATTAATAGTAATATTTACATTCAAATAAAAAGATCACTGAGAGAAGAGAGATAATGCAAAAGCAAGAAGATCGAAAATACTTCTCATCTGAGAAGGAAGAAGCGACTGGTAGGTGTTATATATACATATATTATATGATTTGTGATTATTTTATGCATATACAGCCGGTCCCCTACTTAAGGACACCTGACTTACAGACCTGACTTACAGACGACCCCTCGTTACAGACGGAGCTCTCTGCCCACTGTGACCACAGGTGAAGCTCTCCGGATGCTTTATTTTAGTCCCAGGCTGCAATGATCAGCTGTTAAGTGTCTATAATGACATTTTAATGATAATCCTTGTTCCCATTACAGCAAAAGATTTTGAAAATCCAATTGTTACTGGGATATAAAAAATTAGCTTGGAGCTACAATTATAAACTATACAGTTCCAACTTACATACAAATTCAACTTCTGTGTATAAAAAGGCTGGAGGTGAGCTGGAATTCTTTTTTCATATCTGTGCCATACCTTGAATGAATTGTATGCTTTGTATATATTTTTTAACATTTTCTACCCTATATTTATGCATTTATTGTGAGTGTTTTATTGCCAGTACTATAGTCTGGTAGATTACCCAGGATACTCACCATCAGATCTCCATAAATATCGAATATATTTTACTTTTCCTGGCCAATTCAGTTAATTTGATCTATTTGCCAGTTTGTAACTACCATAAATTTCTTTTCTTTTGTTTTGCAGTCTGATCACACATGCCGTAGCAATGTCAAATTCGATAAAAATAGCAACTTTTTTTCTTTTGACAACCGTTGGTTTCTTTTATGGGGTCAATCAAAGAAAGAAGACCTTACCTTTTATGAAGACCCTGAATATATCTGCATCCCCAACAGTGACCGCTGCTCTCAGGACGCCTTCTGAAGTATTGAAACAAGGTGATGGGATTATATTTCTGGAATCAACAGATCGATTGCAACTTCCTCCATTAGTGTTATGTGCTGTAGAGTCAGCAGCTCGAGTCTACAAAGACCGACCAGTGGCCTTCTTCATGAAAGGATTGAATGAAACCAACACCGAAGAACTGGTGAAGAGACATTTTCCGACTCTCTCATCCCTGAGTAACATTTACTTCTTTCCCCTGAATTTTGAGGAGATTTTTACAGACACACCACTTCACTCATGAATTGCCCCGGGTTTTTGGCGCACGCGATCGGATTGTGGCGCATCGGGGCAATTCATGTACAAGCGGCGCAAATCGGAAATATTCGGGTAACACGTCGGGAAAACGCGAATCGGGCCCT
Source organism: Engystomops pustulosus (assembly GCA_019512145.1). Lineage (NCBI taxonomy): Eukaryota > Metazoa > Chordata > Amphibia > Anura > Leptodactylidae > Engystomops > Engystomops pustulosus. The sequence continues at coordinate 82,024 of WNYA01000452.1, read as the reverse complement.
TAGTAAATGACCCCCATTGTGAATATACAACAATGATCGATAACCAGACCTCAAGTTGATTGAGTACACATTTCACTTTCGAAGACAAAACTAAAAGCAGAAAGACACATAAACTAGCAATAACTGACAACAGCTGCAGTAAGGGCATGGCAATGCAACACCAAGTAGAAAACCCAGCACTTGGTGATGTCCATGGGATCAATACAAAGTATTAATCATGAATGTTTTAATTACTGTAATGTCATGTAGATCAATAACTTAGAACCCCTGAAATGAGGAGGCAATGTAGAAAAATGCTTGCAAATCCGGAACATTTTAAGGGCTACACTTAAATTGAATTGCAGTTGTTTATTTCTAAATCCAATGGGCTGGTATTCAGAACTCAAATCATGCTGATTGTCACTGTCCTAGTATCTCTGGACCTATTGTAACTGTAAAAATATTTGTAGTTTTATGTGTGTCCGTGTTTTGTAACATAATAGCCCACATTTACTAAAAACAGTGTGCAGGCTGTGCCAGTGGGTGCCAGATTTAGAGTTTTTGGTGCACGTTCTTCATGAATCTGGTGCCCTCTGCACAGCTCCAACTTTTTTTGGTGTACCTTTAACATAGGGCTTGCAATACAATTCTGTCAGACTTTGCATGATAAATGTAGCACACGATCCGACTGTGCACCGGAACATCCATTTCAGTGCAGAACTTTGTGCAAAATACGGTTGGTGTGACACAAATGTGGCACGGACACTTCTTAAATACATAAGCAATGCACTGAAAATGGCAAGGAAGGTCCCGCAATCCCTGTCTCGGATTGTGTGTGCACCCGTGCCTCTCCAGGGTCCGGTGGCCGGCTTCACTCATCTCCCCCGGCTCCAGCGGCATCCTCCGCAGCTCCCGCGTCTCCTACGGTGCGCACGCGCTGGCTCGCTAAGATTTAAAGAGCCAGCGCGCCAATAATTGGCGCTGGCCTGAGTTAAATTCCAGCCCCTTCCTATTGCTCTTGCCGGATCTTCAAACTTCCCTGAAGAGAAAGCTCCTGTGATTCCTGCGTTCCTGTGATTCCTGTGTGCCAGTCCGTCCCTGTGGTCCTGTGATTCCTGTGTGCCAGTCCGTCCCTGTGGTCCTGCGTTCCTGTGTGCCAGTTCGTCCCTGTGGTCCTGCGTTTCTATGTGCCATCACAGTATGATGGAGATGCCTGGCATGTACATGTCCTCGGGGCAATGTGAGGAGCAGAAGCTCCATGTACTTCAGTCTGTTCTTATCCTCCTACTGAACCCCTATGGCTTGAAAACACTGCCTTGGCTCCATACACTTGTTGTTATCATTAATACTAATAGAGTATTTTAATTTCCTTATTGTCTTGTGGCTTGGAGACAAGTATCTTTTGTGCTAAAAACCCCTTTAAGATAGCTTTTTTAAATGCATACAGGTGGTTAGGCAGATTCCAAACGTTTTTTTTAACCCACTTGGCTTCTCACTGTTTTATAAAAAGAAAAATGTGATTCAAGCTTCCCCAAATGCTTTAAGAAGGAGACAAAATTACTTATTTTTTTATCTTCATTTATGATCCACAAGGCACCGACATATGTCATTATGATATAATATGCTATAAGCTGCATTATAGATAACTATGATAAGCAGATAGTGGGCGACATGTATCATAGTTTTATTTCTTTGATGTATAATTGAGACATTTGGCAGGTCTATATTTGCACCTTATGTATGATCATGTCGTTTTTCTTGTGATAGATGTTTTATTTTTCCTATCCTGGCAGATGCAACTTTTGGCTTTTTTGAGACTTTTTGTTTTAAATGCCTCAAATCCACATGGACACAAGCCATGTGAGGGGGTTATATACAGGAGAGGACACAAGCCATGTGAGGGGTTAAGATAAATGAGAGGATTAAAAGTCATGTGAGGGGGGGTCATATACGGAGAGGATACAAGCCAGTGACGGGGTTATCACAGGAGAGGACACAAGCCATGAGAGGGGTTATATATAGGAGGGGATACAAGCCTGTGAGGGTTTATATACAGGAGAGGATAACAGTATGTGGAGAGGAATTAAGGAGAGGGTAAAGCCAGTGAGGGTTTATATACAGGAGAGAGAAGGTACAAGCCCATGTGAGAGAGGGTTTATATACAGGAGTGGAACAAAAGCCATTGTGAGGGGGGTTATATACAGGCGTGGACACAAAGCCATGTGAGGGGGTTATAAACAGGAGAGGATAAAAGACTGTTCAGGGGGTAATGAGGGGGTCATATACAGGAGAGGATAACACGCCAATGTGAGGGTTGGTTATATACAAGGAGAGGACTACAAGTCATGTGAGGGGGTCATATTCCAGGCGAGGATAAAACCATGTGAGGGGGTATTTATACAGGAGAGGACACAAGCCATGTGAGGGTAATATATAGGAGGGATACAAGCCATTGTGAGGGTTTATTAAAGGAGAGGATACAAGTTGTGAGAGGGATATATACAGGAGCGGGTAAAAGCATGTGAGGGTTATATACAGGAGAGGACACAAGCCATGTGAGGGTTTATATACAGGAGAAGGTACAAGCAGTGAGAGGGTTATAACAGGAGTGGACCACAAGCCATGTGAAGGGGGTTGGTATATACAGGCTTTTGAGGGACACCAAGGCAAGTGAGAGGGTTACATAAAGGAGTGGACAACAAGCCATGTGAGGGGGTTATATACAGGAGAGGATACAAGCATGTGAGGGTTTATATACAGAAGAAAATACAAGATATGTGAGAGGGTTATTACCGGAGGAGGACACAAGCAATGTGAGGGTTTATATAAGGAGAGGATACAAGCCACTGTGGAGGGTTTAATTACAGGAACGGGTACAAGCCATTGGAGGGGGATATATACGGAGAGGACACAAGCCATGGATGGGGTTATAAAAAGGCGTGCGATACAAGCAGGTGAGGGGGGTTATATACAGGAGAGGGTACAAGCCATGTGAGGGGTTTATATACAGGAGAGGACCAAGCCATGTGAGGGGTTATAACAGTGAGGACCAACTTGAGGATTACGAAGATAAACCATGTGAGGGTGGGTATATACAGTGGGGACACAAGCCATGTGAGGGGTATTACAGCAGAGAGTATAAGCCATGGCGTAGGGTTTATTAAGGAGAGGGTACAAGCCAGTGAGGGGTTATATACAGGAGAAGGAACAAGCCGTTTCGAGTGAGGGTTATATAAGGCAGGGTTACAAGCCATGTGAGGGGGTATATACAGAAGGAGGACACAAGCAGGATGGGGTTATATAACAGGACGAGGACACAAAAGCTAAGGGTTATTTCATAGAGGAAAGCCCTAGGTAAACAGAGGCACACAAGACTGTCGTGGGGTTATATAAAGGCGAGGAGTACAAGCCATGTGTGAGGGGGTTATATGCAGGAGAGACACAACCATCATGTGAGGGGTTATATCTGTAGAGGCCACAAGACCATGTGCGGGGGTATAAAGGAGAGGATACAAGCCATGTGAGGGGGTTTTATAACAGGGAGGCAAATTCACGAGGGGTACGCCAGATGAGTGCAGCTGGGTGAGTTATATACCGAGAGGACAACAAGTCCGAACGGAGAGGGGGGGGTATATGACAGGAGAGGGTAACAAGCCATGTGAAGGGTTATATACAGGAGAGGTACAAGCCATGGTAGGTTTTATATTCAGAGGAGGGAATACACTAGCCATGTGAGGTAAGAGGGTTAAAGCCGTAGGGTATACAGGAGAGGATACACACGCATGTGAGGGGGTGTATACAGGAGAGGATACACAAGCTCAGGGCGTGGGTATAGACAGAAGAGGATACCAAGCCTGTGAAGGGGTCTATCCAGGACGAGGGCAAACCGCCATTGCTGGGTGTATATCACGGAGCGGCGCCCAGCCATGTGAACGGGTTATCTCCAGGCGAGGTGCAAGCCCTTGTCCGGGTTTATAGATGGGGAGACTACTAAGCCGTCAGGAGGGTTAATAAGGAGGGATACAAGACGTGAGGGTGTTGGAAAATCCAGGAGTGGACACAAGCGGTGAGGGGTTATATACCAGGAAGTATAAAAACCATGTGATGGGTTTATACAGGAGGGAACAAGCCATGTGAGGGCGGTTATATTACAGGGGAGGACACAAGCCGTGAAGGGGTTATAAAGTAGTGGACACAGCCATGTGAGGGTAATTACAGGAGAGGATATAAGCCATGTGAGGGGTTATATGCAGGAGAGGATATAAGCCTTATGAGGGGTTATATACAGGAGAGGATACAAGCCATGTGAGGGGGTTATTTACAGGAGAGGATACAAGCCATGTGAGGGGTTATATACAGGAAAGGACACAAGCCATGTGAGGGGGTTATATACAGGTGAGGATACAAGACATGTAAGGGGTTATATACAGGAGAGGACACAGGCCATGTGAGGGGTTATATACAGGAGAGCACACAAGACTTGTGAGGGGGTTATATAAAGGAGAGGATACAAGCCATGTGAGGGGGTTATATGCAGGAGAGTACACAAGCCATGTGAGGGGTTATATACAGGAGAGGACACAAGACATGTAAGGGGTTATATACAGGAGAGGATACAAGCCATGTGAGGGGTTATATACAGGAGAGGACACAAGTCACGTGAGGGGGTTATATGCAGGAGAGGATACAAGCCTTGTGAGGAGTTATATACCGGAGAGGACACAAGTCACGAGAGGGGATTATATGCAGGAGAGGGTACAAGCCATGTGAGGGGTTATATACAGGAGAGGACATAAGCCATGTGAGTTTTATATTCAGGAGTGGATACAATCCATGTGAAGGCTTATATACAGTAGAGGATAAAAGCCACGTGAGGGGTTATATACAGGAGAGGATACAAACCATGTGAGGGGTTATATACAGGAGAGGACACAAGTCACGTGAGGGGGTTATATGCAGGAGAGGACACAAGCCATGTGAGGAGTTATATACAGGGAGGACACAAGCCTTGTGAGGGGGTTATATACAGGAGAGGATACAAGCCATGTGAGGGGTTATATACAGGAGAGGACACAAGCCATGTGAGGGGCTTATATACAGGAGAGGACACAAGCCACGTGAGGGGTTATATACAGGAGAGGACACAAGCCACGTGAGGGGTTATGTACAGGAGAGGGTACAAGCCATGTGACAGGGTTATGTACAGGAGTAGAGCCTACTGTAAATTTTTGATTGGAGGATGTGGCCTGCATTTTATAAGCAGTCTAGTCACACCCCAGGGAGATAACGACATATGAAGGTGCAGTCACACATAGCATTTGTTTTGCATTTTTAAAAGGATCACAGTGAAGAAAAAACACTTTCAAACAAATTAAATGCATGGTAACAGGTAAAAAGTATGTGTTTCTGCAATGCATTTAAAAACACAATGCAAACGCCACGTGTGACCACATCCTGAATTTTACTTGATCTGGAAATTAAAAATTGCATAAACACATGTAATTAGGTCACAAAACCAATAACTGAAAGTAAGATGAATTTAGAAGTAACTAATACATTTCAATAAACTGTGAATGCAAAAATGTATACATTTAAAAAAAGCCCAAACTTTTAAAGTCCCACTGGTTCATGTACAAAATTTTAATCATTTAAAGTATAATTTAACTTAATTATAATTTACATGTTAAAAAAAGGGTCTAAGGAAGAAAAAAATGTCATATCCTGCCCCATGTGGTACATGCCAAGTAGCTACTCAGCTGGAATTTAATACTGGACACAATCCTTCCTTTGCACCTGCCATGGACCAGTTGCAGGTTTGTAAAAAATTATACGTAAAGCAAGTTTTGCACAAACAAAGATACATAAGGCGCACTGTACTAAATGCAAAGGTGTACTTGAGAAAAGACAGCAAAAGTCTCAGTGAAAATTCTGAAAAAGAAAAGTAAAAAACAGCAGATGTAAGGATACATGTCCCCTAGTAAATCATTATTAAAAGCTTTTGCACTTTTTCAGAAATCAGAATTTGGAGTCAAATAGATTAAAGTTTACACCTCTAGATGGTTTCTCTGGCTCCTACATCAACGATCTGTTTAAAGAGGACCTGTCACCCTAAAAAAAACACTTCAGGAGCCTCTTACTTAAATAAGCAGCTCCTAGCACTACCCCAGTATTAGCAGTTTTAAACTGCTAGATTTACCGAGCTTACAGTGGTCCGGCGTATTCATGAGGGGTTGGTCCGAGGCATAACTTTTTCCCCAAACTTCCCTCCCATGCTGTAGGCCCGGCTTCATTTGGCAGTCAACGGTTCCCCGTACTGCCCCCTCATGAATATGCTGGATCATCCAGAAAATCAACTTTGAAGTGATGTGTTAATTGGTTATATAAAGTCAGGAAGGCAAAGAGTTTAATACCAAGCTCTCCCTGCCTCTGAGCACCTCCTCTTATGTGATTGACATCATGGGGCAGATTCACTTACCCGGTCCCGTCGCGATCCCATGGTGCGTTGACAGACTAGGATTCGGGTCCGGCATGATTCATTAGGAATGTGCATCCGAGTTCCTGCATGTGTCGTTGCTGTTCCGAGGTCCACCGGAGTTCACCTGCTTCTTCCTGGTGCATGTGAGTGCTTGATCTTGCGACACAAAACCTTTTCTAAATTCCGCGATTTGTCCGAATCTGTTGGGTCGTCCGACGTCCCGCCACCCGATTTCTTTCGCGTGCAAACCGGCGCCGATGAGCCAAAATCCAATCACATGCTCTAAAAAAAAATTACAATTTTAATGTGTGGGGAAATACCACGCTGATCATTGCATGGATCAATTACTTTTATATTTTGATCAGGCATTTTGGGACTTGAACATGTTTATGATCATGCATATTTATTTATTACATTCTAGACATTCTATATTTTAATTTAATTTTTTACCTTTTTTAAACTACTGTATTGCAGTATATTGTGAATTTACTGGGTCTGAGCTAGATCATTTCATGACAGCCAGAGGAGTCTCGGAGAGCTGTCATAGCAACAGATCATCGCACCTCCCCTCAACAATGTCCCCAGGGAAAATGATTCCGGGCAATTTGCCGTTCCCAGCTAAAATTTCTTCTCCTGCTACACTTAAACAGTTAACACTCATGTTTTCAGCACTGATAAAAGGTGTTAGCGACGTCTGCTGAAAAATCACTCGCCCTTTCCATACATCCTTAGAAGAAATCAAAAATTAAAATTAAGCATGATAAACCAGGGACCCTTACTCATAGATCCAGGGACCGATAGTGTGGTAATTTTCCTATATTTGTTATCTATGGCCTCCATCATTTTAAATTTGGCTTTCAAAATTATGCTAATGAGCCAATGGTGCTCTGAGGGGCAAAGCTGTTACACTATCTCCACCTCCCCTTTGTTCCCATAACACTTCCGCTCTCCCTCTGTCTGCTGTGATCTCACAGCAGCAAAGGAAGTTTCAGCACAGGGTGGGAGGTAGGAAGTGTCCTGCACAGTGTAACAGCCTATGAAGCTGCAGCACAGAGGGACTGTAGTAACATCCTCTGGAATCCTTCTGGCTCATTAGTATAATGATAATTTAAAAGTTGATCTTAGGACAAAAGAGGACATAGATAAGAAATATATGAAGATTATCATAGTCAAAATTCCTCAAGTTTATCATAGATTTTGATGGTAGATTTCCTGATGGTAGATTCATGAAAATGCACATCAGTAGTACAGTAGTAATAACAATAATTTCAAATTGTCAGTCAACTAAATGTTCCTTTTTTTATTTTTTTAGATTAATCCACAACAGGAGAGTTACTGGACTCATGTCAGTTCTGATGGCTGCAGATTAGCTCTGATCTGGAAATACGGTGGAGTTTATTTAGATACAGATGTCATCTCCATAAGAACCATCCCTAAGCAGGACTTCCTGGCATCAGAACATTCAACATCCACCGGCAATGGTATTTTTGGGTTTTCTCCTCATCATCCTTTTACCCAAAAATGTATGGAGGACTTTGTGCAGAAGTACAATAGCAAAATATGGGGACAACAAGGTCCAATTCTTGTTACTCGTATTATTAAGACGTTTTGCAAAATACCATACTTTAATGAGAAAGAAGATACCATGTGTGGAAACATTACAATTTTCAATCCCAAACGTTTTTTCCCGGTGCCCGATGGGGCATGGAGAAGGTACTACGAGGTATGGGACCAATTACCTGAGTTCATGAACTCATTTGGTTTACATCTATGGAACTCCATGAATAAGGGACAAGTAACAATGGTACCTGGGAGTAACGTGTTAGCAGACCATCTTTACAAACAATACTGCCCATCCACATATGGAGAAATGCCTAGACACTGAACTTCACACTCTCTGTGATCGGCTATTTTTTGTTGTATGTATATATTGTTAAGGTTTTAGTGTATTTATAACCCAAAATTCTAAATAGAACTGTAACTAAATTGCTAGGTCCAACCAGACTCAAGAGGCTTAGGGGCCCATAAGATGTCACTTTCCCATATGAGAAATCTAGTAGTATATACCATACATTATAGTCAGGGGTCTGTGACCAAATTTGCACTGGGGCCCATCAGCTTCAAGTTACAACGATGTAATTTAATTGTACAAACTACCAACAAACTTTGGTAACTATAAAATGGTAAAGCTTCAGAAAGGATTCTGATAGAATCCGAAATGTAGAACTTGAACAAAGTACCAACATGTATCTTTTAACTAAAATTGGTGTGTTGACCATTTTTTGTGGTATATGTATGCAACACAGGTAGTTGCGATTAGCGCCCTCTCCATGTCAGGAGGTGTTGGGGAGACTGATCACCTCCAAAGAGATCTCTAAGAACTTAGTAATTGCAGCCGTTGCCACTGCATGGTAAGGTAAGGGTTAACACAGTGAAATTTTCTTGTCCATTGATATGTCTTTTGTTATTGTGAAACAAGCTGGAGGCTGATCGGAGAAGTGCTACCACCTGACCAAGGGAGCATATAAACCATGGTGGGTGGGAGCACATGGTCTTCTTCAGAGTTCAGCATGTTCTTCTGAGAAAACCAGACCTCATGGTCTGTCTTCGATAGTAAGTGTCCTAATATCAGGAATCACAAGTACCTCAGGTCCCTGCCTAGCACCCAGGGCAAGTCAGGAGACTTAAGTCCCAGAGCTGAGATCCATCACCTGGACTCCATTTCTACCAGCCCAGCCTGAAGCTACTACCAGGCTGCGTGTAACCTTCCAGTTGACCAGCTCTCCATGACTCTTCCAGCTTTCCGAATCTGCTGCTAAAGCTGCTGTTATAGTTTGGGCATTGCCTGCTGTTGAATAAAGAACTGTAAGTTGATTTGCACATTGTTGCCTCCGTATAATCCCTGGATACAGGTTGCTTACCACCATGGGCTTCTCCAGGAGAACCATTGCATCAGGACCTCTCCCTCCATATTTCTTGCACACACCACCTACTGGAGTCCTGTCAGTCCGTATGTCAGCCCTCGGGTCCCCGGTCCAAGGCCGCACTAGCCAGCCACTCAGTTATTCTGGGCCCCGGCTGCCTCCAGGCCACTAAGAATAGGCTAGGCCCCGGTGGGGGATGTTGCATACATCCTTGTTTGACATTAATATTATTTTGCCTGAAAGTCACCAATATATTATTGAACTGTTCCATTTTTAGTGTCAGACACTTTTAGTGGCTTGACAGACACTTTTAATATGCAGCATTAATATATTGTTGGGTATATTGATACATATATTAATATGTATGTATATATTAATATATACATTAGTATGTATATTGTATATAATTATATCGGGGTCCTCCTTATCATAGAGCAGACTCACTGTGGGTCATTTACTAAGGGCCCAATTCACATTTTCCTGACGTGTTACCCGAATATTTCCCATTTGCGCTCATTTTCCCTGAATTGCCCTGGGATTTTGGCGCACGCGATCGGATTGTGTCGCATCAGCGCTGGCATGCACGCAACGGAAATCGGGGGCGTGTTCGAACAAAAACCCGACGGATTCGGAAAAACCGCCGCATTTAAAAAAAAAAATTGGTCGCACGCGCCATACTTACATGCACCAGGAAGAGATCAGTGAACTCCGCCGCAACTCGGCAGAACTCGGCGCAGCAGCGACACCTGGTGGACATCGGGCGCAGGACCTTCATGAATCACCAGAAGACCCGAAAGCTCGTCGGAGAAGCTGCCGCTGCAACGCTAATGGACCGGGTAAGTAAATGTGCCCCACTGTTTTAATTTAAGTGCATTTACATCCTAATTGTAGGAGGGGTTTGGGATTTGTAGCTACTTAATATGTAGACATCTCTTTCTTTGAAGATTAATTATCTCTATAGGTATTTACTTGTTAATCTATAATAATTTATAATAGTTTATTCCACATTTGGCATTTGTATTTAGAAATTTTTACTGTGAGAAGTAAATTACTATTGTTAGACAGCAGAAATGTTATGTGAGGCCAAATCAACAGTTGCATTTTGGGAAGAGTGTATGGTGACAGCTTGGAATGGCTTATTATCCAAAGCAAAGCACATCAACTGTAAACCATGATGGGAGTAGTATTATTGCATAGGCATGCATGGCTTCCAATGAGAATGGGTCATTCATTTTTATTTATTGATGATATACTTTGATGATATGCTCGGAAATAACCAGATTCAGCAAATTTGGATAACACTTCACAGGTCAGATGGACAATGGCCTAAAACATATTGGGGCACATTTACTTACCCGGCCCATTCGCGATTCAGCGCGCGTTTCTCACGGATCGGGTACCGCTGGGATTTAAATGGAGTTTCCCCGCCGTCACCAGTGTGCGCTGCAGCGCGAAATAATCTTAACGCCCGGAATGCGAACCCCCATAGAAGGTGAAGGTGAGCACCCCAAGCGACACATTTTCGGTTTTTAATGCGGCGTTTTTCCGAATCGTCGGGTTTTCTTCGAGCCAGCCCCACCGATTCTTCGCGCGCATGCCGGCCGATCGCCACAATCGTCGGTTCGCCAAACCCGGGCAATCCATGTACAACGCGCAATGGAAATATTCGGGTAACAGTCGGAAAACGCGATCGGGCTTAGTATGACCCCATGTGTAATATCACAATGACGATAACCAGACCTCAAGTTGATGAGTACACATTTCACTTCGAAACAAAACTAAAAGCAAAAGACACATAAACTAGCAATAACTGAACAGCTGCAGTAAGGGCATGGCAATGCAACACCAAGAAAAACCCAGCACTTGGTTTGTCCATGGATCATACAAAGTATTATCATGAAGGTTTAATTACTGTAATGTCATGTAGACAATAACTTAGAACCCTGAAATGAGGAGGCAATGTAGAAAATGCTTGCAACCGAAACATTTTAAGGCTCCCTTAAATTGAATTCAGTTGTTTTATTCTAAATCCAATGGGCGGTTTCAGACTCAAATCATGCGGATTGTCACTGTCCTAGTCTCTGGCTATTGTAACTGTAAAAATATTTGTAGTTTTATGTGTGTCCGTGTTTTGTAACATAATAGCCCACATTTACTAAAAACAGTGTGCAGGCTGTGCCAGTGGTGCCAGATTTAGAGTTTTTGGTGCACGTTCTTCTGAATCTGGTTCCCTCTGCACACTCCAACTTTTTTGGTGTACCTTTAAATAGAGCTTGCAATACAATTCTGTCAGACTTTGCATGATAAATGTGGCACACGATCCGACTGTGCACCGGAACATCCATTTCAGTGAAACTTGTGCAAATACGGTTGGTGTGACACAAATGTGGCACGGACACTTCTTAAATCATAAGCAATGCACTGAAAATGGCAAGGAAGGTCCCCAATCCCTGTCTCGGATTGTGTTGCACCCGTCCTCTCCAGGGTCCGTGGCCTTCACTCATCTCCCCGGCTCCAGCGGCCATCCTCCGCAGCTCCGCGTCTCCTCGGTGGGCACGCGCTGGCTCGCTAAGATTTAAAGAGCCAGCGCGCCAATAATTGGCGCTGGCCTGAGTTAAATTCCAGCCCCTTCCTATTGCTCTCTGCCGGATCTTCAAACTTCCCTGAAGAGAAACTCCTGTGTTCCCTGCGTTCTGTGATTCCTGTGTGCCAGTCCGTCCCTGTGGTCCTGTGATTCCTGTGTGCAGTCCGTCCTGTGGTCCTGCGTTCCTGTGTGCCAGTTCGTCCCTGTGGTCCTGCGTTTCTATGTGCCAGTCCGTTTCTGTGGTCCTGCGTTCCTGTGTGCCAGTCCGTTCCTGTGGTCCTCCATATCTCTGTGCCAGCTCCTGTGATCCTGATGTGAGTCCTGGTTGCCTTCCTTGCTATGCTCCTGCCCTCACTCCAGGTACAGACGTCTCCTGTGTTACTACCTTGGCAGCCACCGCGGGCTAGTCGCACTGTGGACGACCTGGTGGTTTCCCACCGCAGCAAGTCTTATCCCGCTTTGCGGCAGGCTCTGGTGAACACCAGGATCCACTTAGACTCCGGTCCCAGGTGGCTAGTACCACCTCCCTGGTGGTCCAGGGTCCACAACTCCCGTGTGCGTAAGACCGGCTTTGGACCCGCCAAGGAGCCCGTCAGATAATGGCTGAACTTTGCAGTGTGTCGCCCTGCATAGCAGCAGTGCTGCCGCAGGAGAACTTAGGCCAATCGCTTCCTCTTCAACAGCTGTTGACTCCAGTGGGCTCAGCATCAAGTTCCGGTGACTACTCCTGCACATTGCATCGCTCCTCGGATTCTGCATGTCATCCCAGTCTTATCCCGGCAACTGATCCTAGGATGAATCTCTTTGCCTAACAAATACGATGGCGAGCCCAAACATGCAGAGGATTCATCACCTTGTGCTTGGGCGCTCCTCTGTGGGACAGAACGATCCAGTTACGGCCACCCTTAACTTCCTGGCAGAGTCCGGTCCTGATTGAGAGCCAGCACGAGCTCATCTGCAGAAACAGCACTACTGAACCTACACAGGAGACTCCACCTTGGGTGATACGCTGTCCTTGAACTCAGTTGGAACGAGGCAGCCTTATGTTCAATCTTTAAGAAAGGCCTCCAACTTCAGGTTGGAGCCTTACATCAGAAATTGGTCTTCTATGTCTTGCCGCTCCCACATCAGCTCTTCTTCTGGGTCTTCCCTGGCTCCAGCTACATGCCCCGATTCTCAACTGGAAGACTGGTGAGGTCCGGCGTTGGATCCTGAATGCCAATCCCGATGTATGGTGGCTCCACTTCGGTCTTTCCTCTTCTTCCAACTCTCTGGAGGGTCTGCCAGCTGTTACGGGACTTTTCTGACGTTTTTTCTAGAAACAAGCGGAGACGTTGCCACCACAGCGTCCCTATGATTGCCCAGTGGATCTCTGCCTGGCATCACCCCTCCAGAGGTCGAGTCTATCCACTTCGGTTCCAGAGACGGTGCAATGTCTGAATACATCAAGGAGAACCTCCAGCGGAATTCATACGCAGGTCCTCCTCTCTGCTGGTCGTTTTTTTCTTTGTCACCAAGAAGGACAGCTCCTTAGGTCACTGAATAGACTATCGAGGGCTGAAAAAAACAGTTAAAAATCGCTACCTCTGCCATTGATTACGGAACTTTTTGATCGCCTACGCGGTTCCAGGGTTTCTCCAAGCTGGATCTTTGTGTGCAACACTCATCCCAAAGGTGACGAGTGGAAACGGCATTTATACCGTGACGGGCATTTGAATATTGTAGTAATGCCCTTCGGACTGTGTAACGCCCCTGCCGTTTTTCAGGAATTTGTAAAAGGAATTTTCCGGATCTTCTGTATATGGTGTCGTGGTCTACCTGGATGACATTTTGGTATACTCTCCAGACCTTGAATCCCATCAGAGACACTTACGTAAGTTCTTGGTCGACTTTGTGCCAATCATCTGTACGCCAAACTGGGGAAATGCCAGTTTCACCAGTACAGTCTCCATTCCTGGGTTACATAATTTCGATAGAGGCCTTCAGATGGATCCCGCAAAACTTCTGCTGTTCTTCAATGGCCACGCCAGAAGGCCTCCAAGCCATACAGAGATTCCTGGGGTTTGCAAATTATTATCGACAGTTCATTCCCCAATTCTCCACTGTCGTGGCTCCATCGTGGTACTCACAAGAAGGGTGCCAATCCACGTGCCTGGTCTCCTACAGCTGAAGAGCCTTCTCCAGTTGAAGTCCGCATTTGCCTCGGCACCCAGTCCTCTCTAGGCCTGATACCCACAAACCTTTTATCTTGAGGTGGATGCATCCTCCGTAGGAGCTGGAGCAGTGCTCTCCCAGAAAGGGCCTAAGGGCCGAACTTCCACATGCGGCTTCTTCCAGACCTTTTCCCCAGCTGAAAGAAATTATTCGATTGGAGACAAGGAGCTGTTAGCCATCAAGCTTGCACTAGAAGAATGGCGCTATCTTCGGGAAGGTGCCATCCATCCCGTGAGTGTGTACACTGACCACAAAAACTTGTTATACCTCCAGACAGGAGCCTATCCCAGCAAGCCCGGTCTTTGTTTTTTCCCGTTCGCCTGCTGTCCTTGTCGCCGAGCTTGGATTTTGTCGGAGAAGAACCAGCTCCTCAAACATAATTTTCCGGTCCAGCTTGTTGTTGCAGCTCCAGTGGATCTTCGGCAGCTACCTCCTGGCAAGATGTATTTGACCAGCTCTCTGGAAGAGGATTTTATCTTGGGGACATCTTCCGTGTGGCGGGCATCCTGGGGTCAACGCACCGTGGCCCTCATCTCCCGCTACTACGGTGGCCAGACCTGGTGCAAAGATGTTTGGAGTTTGTGGGGATCCTGCTCCTCGTGCCCGCCAAAGCCTCCCCTTAAACCAGCTGGACTGTTACTGCGTTGCCGATACCCAGTCGTCCGTGGTCCCATGTGGCAATGGACTTTCACCGAACTGCCTGTCTCCTCGGGCAGTAAAAACATCTGTGTGTGGAAGGACCGGTTTTCAAAGATGTCCCATTTTATTCCCCTTCAGTCTTCGTCTTCCCCACAGCTTGACCATTCTATCTTCAGACACATCTTCCGACTGCATGGTCTTCCGCTAGCACATCGTGTACAATTGAGGAGTCCAGTTTGTATCAAATTCTGGCGTTCCTAGTAATCAACTGCAGGTCAACCTTAATTTTCCTCTGCCTATCATCCGCAGTCATTCATTGTTAATGTATGTTATCTATGGTATGTCCAATCAGGATACCCACATAGTACGCAACAATACCGTGAAATGCAAAGATGTATCAGACATACATCGATATCGGTGAGTAACTGAGTGTATGATTTGTGCTCATATAATGGCAGATTTACTTACCCGTCCTGTTGCAATCCGCGGTGCATTGTCCAATGAGGATTCGGTCTTCCGCGATTCACTAAGCTCCGTCTTCTGCTCCAAGGTCCGCCGAGTTCACCTTCTTCTTCCCTGTGCTGTAAGTACTAATGCCATTCAGTCTATTACCAACCTATTAGAGACCAAGGAGTTAAACGGGCATCTCTAAATATGGTCTTACTTACACAATACAACCCTCAAGCAGTTCCATAAAAACCAACCTGGAAACCTATTAGACAGACATTTAGTCAGAAACACTCCTAAAGTGCCTGCATGAAAAAGAGCTTAGAAGCAACAAACTGACCTTAAGTAAGAAATTCCCCTTGCTACTTGACCTCACCTGGTAGAAAAATGGCTTACCAAAGACACTGTACCCAGAGGCGCAATTTCTTTAATAATGATTATGGCATCAGGCCATGATGTAGTACTGACATATATACAGAGGCTGGGAAGCTGATCTAAATATCTCAATTACAGCTAAGCATATAAACAAATCCATCAGAGGTCACACGGTTTTTCAAATGTGTTAAAACACAGGAAAACTTTACAACTAATGACTAGGTGTATACAACACACCTACATCCTCATGCAGAAAAAATCTTAACAACAGACACTTGCGGAGATTGAAACAATGGGGGAACGCTGCCACATATTTTGGAGATGTCCTAAATTAAGACCTTTGGGAGGATGTACAATCTCACATAAATAAAATTATGAGACAAAACATAACATTAGCCTAGAATCCAACACCGCATCGAAAGAGACCCACCACACAACACAGCCAAAATTAATGATACCACGTAAATGGTTCAAAAAAGAAACCCCCTACAATAAAAGAATGCTGGACAGATTAGATCAGATTTACCGTGATAAGAGCTGGCCAGCTGGAACAGTATACATATGACAAATTCAATAAATTATGCTGACAGTCGTTCTGTGGTCCTGCGTTCCTGTGTGCCAGTCCGTTCCTGTGGTCCTCATCCTCTGTGCCAGCTCCTGTGATTCTGATGTGAGTCCTGGTGCCTTCCGTGCTATGTCTGCCATCACTCCGGGTACCGACGTCTCCCTTTACACCTTGGCAGCCACCGCGGGCAGTGCACTGGGACGACCTGTGGTTTCCCACCGCGACAAGTCTATCCCGCTTTGCCGGCCAGGCTCTGGTGAACACCGGGATCCACTTTCTACGGTCCCAGGTCGGCTAGTACCACCTCCCGCGTGGTGGTCCAGAGGGTCCACAGACATCCCAGTCGTGACAGGATCCGGCTTTGGACCCGCCAAGGAGCCGTCAGATAATGGCTGAACTTTCAGTTGTTGTCGCACCTGCAGTCAGCAGCCGACTTGTGTTGCCTCAAGGGAGAATTGTCATTCTCAAGTTGGTCAGCGAGCGTTCACATGTGGCGTTCATCATCAGCCCTCACGGGAGGGCCCTGGCCTGGGCTACTCCTCTGTGGGAAAAGAACGATCCAGTTACGGCACCCTTAACTTCCTGGCAGAGTTCCGGTCCATGTTTGAGGAGCCCGCACGAGCCTCATCGCGAGAAACAGCACTACTGAACCTACGCCAAGGACTCCACCGTGGGTGTCAGTTCCGACCTTGGTCTGAACTCAGTTGGAACGAGGCGGCCTTATGTTCAATCTTTAAGAAAGGCCTATCCAACTTCAGGTGGAGCCTTACATCAGAAAATTTGGTCTTCTTTTCTTGCCTCGCTCCACATCAGCTCTTCTTTCGGGTCTCCCTGGCTCCAGCTACATGCCCGATTCTCAACTGGAAGACTAGTGAGGTCCGGCGTTGGATCCTGAATGCCAATCCCGATGTATGGTGGGCTCCACTTCCGGTTTTATCCTCTCTTCCAACTTCTGGAGGTTGCCCAGCTGTACTGGGACTTTTCTGACGTTTTTTCTAAGAAACAAGCGGAGACGTGCCACCATATCGTCCTATGATTGCCAGGGATCTCTTGCCCTGGCATCACCCCTCCCAGAGGTCGAGTCTATCCACTTTCGGTTCCAGAGACGGCTGCACTCAAGTCTGAATACATCAGGAGAGAACCTGCAGAGGGGATTCATACGCAGGTCCTCTCTCTTGCTTTTTCTTTGTCCACCAAGAAGGACAGCTCCTTAGGTCACTGAATAGCTATCGAGGGCTGAAAAGATAACAGTTAAAAATCGCTACCCCTGCCATTGATTACGGAACTTTTGATCGCCACGCGGTTCCAGGGTGTCCTTCAAGATGGCTCTTTGGGTGCATACAATCTCATTCCGCAAAGGTGACGAGTGGAAGACGGCATTAATACCCGTGACGGGCATTTGAAGATTAGTAATGCCCTTCGGACTGTGTAACGCCCCTGCCGTTTTTCAGGATTGTAAAAGGCATTTTCCGGGATCTTCTGTATACGGTGTCGTGGTCTACTGGAGACATTTTGGTATACTCTCCAGACCTTGAATCCATCAGAGACACTTACGTAAGTTCTTGGTTGACTTTGTGCCAATCATCGTACGCCAAACGGAGAAATGCCAGTTTCACCAGTACAGTCTTACCATCCTGGGTTACATATTTCCGATGAGACTTAAGTGGATCCCGCAAAACTGTCTGCTGTTCTTCAATGGCCACGCCCAGAAGGCCTCCAAGCCATACAGAGATTCCTGGTTTGCAAATTATTATCGACAGTTCATTCCCCAATTCTCCACTGTCGTGGCTCCATCGTGGTACTCACTAAGAAGGGTGCCACACACGTGCCTGGTCTCCTACAGCTGAAGAGGCTTTCTCCAAGTTGAATCCGCATTTGCCTCGGCCACCAGTCCTCTCTAGGCCTGATACCCACAAAGCCTTTTATCTTGAGGTGGATGCATCCTCCGAGGAGTGAGAGCAGTGTCTCTCCAGAAGGACCTAAGGGCCGAACTTCCACATGCGGCTTCTTTTCCAAGACCTTTCCCCAGCTGAAAGAAATTATGATTGGAGACAAGAGCTGTTAGCTCAAAGCTTGCACTAGAAGAATGGCGCTATCTTCGGGAAGGTGCCCTCCATCCCGTGAGGTGTACACTGACCACAAAAACTTGTTATACCTCCAGACAGCCCAGGCAAGCCCGTCTTTGTTCTTTTTTCCCGTTCCCTGTCGGGGCTCGGATTTTGTCGGAGAAGAACCAGCTCCTCAACACATAATTTCTCCGGTCCAGCGTGTGTTGCAGCTCAGTGGATTTCGGCAGCTACCTCTGGCAAGAGTATGTTAGACAGCCTCTGGAAGAGGATTTTATCTTGGGGACATTCTTCCCGTGTGGCGGGCATCCTGGGGGCAACGCACCGTGGCCCTCATCTCCCGCTACTACTGGGATGGCCAGACCTGGTCAAAGATGTTGGGAGGTTGTGGGAGTGCTCTCCTGTGCCCGCAACAAAGCTCCACTCTTAAACCAGCTGGACTGTTACTGCCGTTGCCGATACCAGTCGTCCCGTGGTCACTGTGGCAATGGCTTTGCACAGAACGCTGTTCCTCGGGCCAGTACAAAACATTGGTGTGAAGGACCGGTTTTCAAAGATGTCCCATTTTATTCCCTCCAGGTCTTCCGTCTTCCCACAGCGTGCCAGTCTATTCTTCAGACACCATCTTCCGAGCTGGTCTTCCGCTGCACATCGTGTCCGATTGAGGTCATGTTGTTCAAATTCTGCGCGTTCCTTGTAATCAACTGCAGGTCAACCTTGATTTTTCCTCTGCTATCATCCGCAGTTATTCATTGTTAATGTATGTTATTTTGGTATGTCCATCAGGATAAACCACATGTACGGCAAAATATGAGTGAAATGAAAGATGATCGAGTACAGAAGATAGAAAAAAAGATCGAAGTCGATACTCGTATTGGGGGTACGTAGGTATGATTTGTGCTCATATAATGGAGCAGATTTACTTACCCGGTCCTGTTGCAATCCCCGGTGCATTGTCCAATGAGGGATTCGGGTCTGCCGCGATTCACTAAGATCCGTGTCTGCTCCAAGGTCGCCAGAGTTCACCTTCTTCTTCCCGGGGTGTTGTAAGTACTAATGCCATTCAGTCTATACAACCTATTAAGACAAAAGAGTTAAAGGGCATCTCTACATATGGGGGCAGATATCAAGCAGTTGAACGTCAGAATATTCCAGTTGCCCATGCAACCAATCACAACTCAGCTTCATTTCACAGTGCACTGACTATTTTAAGGGGAGCTGTGATTGGTTGCCATGGGCAAATGGAATATTCTGCTTCAGATGCTGATACATCGCCCATGGTTTTACTTCACACTCCCTCAAGAGTTCCCATAAAAACAACTGGAAACCCTTAGACACATTAGTCAAGAAACACTCCAAAATGTCCGCAGGAAAAGAGCTTAGAAGCAACCAACTGACCTACTAAGAAATTTCCATTGCTACATGACCTAATCTGGTTAGAAAAATGGCTTACCAAAGACACTGTACCCAGAGGGCAACTTCTTAATATATGTTATTGGCATCAGGCCATGATGTAGTACTGACATATATCAGAGGCTGGAAGCTGATCTAAATATCTCTCATTACAGCTAAGCATATTAAACAAATCATCAGAGGTCACACGGTTTTTCAAAATGTGTTAAAACACAGGAAAACTCTTACAAACTAATGACTAGTGGTACAACACACCTACAGTCCTCATGCAGAAAAAACTCTAACAACAGACACTTGCTTGGGAGCGTGGCAACAATGGGGGAACGTAGCCCACATATTTGGAGATGTCCTAAATTAAATTTTGGGAGGATGTACAATCTCCCATAAATAAAATTTGAGCAAAAACATAACATTAGCCATAATCACACCCCTGGACATCGAAAAAAGACCAAGACCATACAACACAAGGCCACATAATGATACCACGTAAATGGTTACAAAAAGAACCCCCTACAATAAAAGAATGGCTGGACAGATTAGATCAGATTTACGTATGAAGAGCTGGCCAGCTGGGAACAGAGATCATATGACAAATTCATAAAATTGGTCACCATGGAAAAAGATTCAGAAACCTCTAAACCACTGTAAGTTATAGATTACACTGGATCACATTTCAATAGAAGTAACCTAGCACAAGGAAGAGAAAACAATGTGTCTAACAATTTAGTTCGTAATGTGAATGTGAACGAGAAGTCGCGTTAATTATTGTATTGTACTTGTTTTGTTCTTTGTTTATTTTCGGTATGATACCCCCCACACCCTACCCCCTCCATATCAATACCAAATCAGGCGTAAGCACAAATAGGTCTAGATAGGACCTTGTCACAGATGGACCCACACTCGCCCCCCCCCCCTCATCCTTCCTTACCCCCCCCATCCCCACCCCACAAAGGAAATTATTAGATTGTAGGCACTGAGGAGGCCGAACCTAGATTCCTCGGCAAATAGGTATCTGTAATTGATATGTCATATTGAGAATACTCTTTTGTACCTACTCGAAGTTTTTATGTTTATAAAGAAAACAATTAAAGATGTATAAACAAAAAAGCTATGTTTTACTATAAGAAAAACTAAGCTTTTGGTGGTGCTCAAGGGTACAAGGATAACAAGTCTACTGCAGAAGTGTGCTCCAACCCCCTAGCCTTGAGGGACCTTAGCAACCCTCCCCTGTGCTATTACTGTTCCTGTTCTTCTTCCTATCATACAAATATGTGTGTCAAAACATTGGTATAAATTCATAATTTAAAAAGAAGATATAAACATAAAAGGGGAGATTTATTCAGTGTCTTATGCCAGAAAATGGTGTAGTAGAAACGCGAATTTTTTTTTTGGCGACTATGCCACCTCCATGCCATGTGGGCATGGAGGGGTGTGAGGAGACGTAGCTGGGGCAAAGTGGGTATGCACTCGTATAGCTTACAACTTCAGTATTGAAAGTTTGCAGGGTTGAACACGCAATTCAAGGCATAGACTTGCGTGAAATTGATTGTCATTGATCTGCTTGGGCGGAAACATCAAGAGGCCAAGGCCTCATGATTATCCATTTGTAGCGAGTGGGCCAGGATTTTTTAAAAATTGTTCCCACATAGTGAAAGTATGATGTAGCATGGGGCTTATAGTTGATTAAAATTGAAAGACAAAATTGTAGTATTTAACGCATTATTAGGTGGATATTTAAAGTTTTATTATTTTACCATAATATGCTTGATTATATGCCTAGTTTTTTAGCAAAAAAAAATAGTGCTGAAAACCACAACTCGACTTATACTCAAGTAAAAAATATTTCAAAACTCACCTTTCCACCTTCCCCGCTGGCTATAAACTGGGGCAGGGGGGGGGTTGGCCTATAATGGACGATATGGGTGGAAGGCTCATACTGGGGGCAGGTGCTGGCATATACTATGGGGGCAGGGTTCCAGCAGACTATATAAATGGGAGGTTGTGATCAATGCATTTCCACCTCAGCTTATACTTGAGTCAACAGGTTTTCCCCGGTTTTGTGGTAAATAGGGGCCTGGTATACTGGTTCACTATATCGAGTATATACGGATATTATATATTAAATATAAATGGGAATGGCTGGGGTTCATGAAAATGTTTCACGGTGCGGCACTAGAGAGCCGTAAAAAAATCAGATCAATCATTTGTATTTTCTCATAATTCTGTAACATTCCATTGTTAATTGTATGTTAATGGTATGTCCAATCAGGATAAAACATGTAAGGGTGAGTACAGTAAACATTTACAGGGAACATAAAGATGATCCGGGAAAGTACCGAGCAGAAAAAACAGATAGACGATCAGACATACATCGTATCTGGTGGGTACTGTAGGTATGATTGTGCTCATATAATGGGGGCTGATTTACTTACCGGTCCTTGGTGATCCCACGGCGTTGTCCAATGATTTATCGGGTCCTGCCGCGATTCACTAAGATTGTGTGCTGCATCGTCGTTCTGCCAAGGTCCGCCGGAGTTCACCTTTCTTCACGGTTGTAAGTACTTGTCTAGAGCACAATTTCAAATGTTAAATCCTGCGCGTTGTCTAGAATCTTAGGGTCGTCAGACGGCTGCCCTACCCCCCCATTCTGTCGGTGCAGCCAGCCCGATCTACCAAAATCCTATCGTGGTGCGCCAAAATCCGGGGCACAATTCGGCACAAAACGGAAATCGTCGAGAAACCTACAGAAATTGAATCCTGGACCCTTGTAAATGAGCCCAATTGTTTTTATGTATTGCATAACTTTGTTTATCTGTTTTATTATATGTATTGGGGCACATTTACTACACGTTCGATGGGTTCATTAAAATGCATTGTCCGTCTATAATGCTGCAGGCGGCGATTCACTAGTTTATAATCATGAATCTGGCGCAATGGTCCGACAGGGTTAACCATCTTTTTGTGGTGCACCTTTAAAATGGGCGAGGACACCAATTTGAAAATTAATATGCTCGCTCGTCCAAATCAGTCGGACTTTGTGATGGCGCATGGAGCCAGAAGCAGCCGCGCCCACAATCTGATCGGGTGTAACACAATCTCATCACACACACATTTCTGAAATACCTGTGCCAGCCATTTCAGCCATGAAGAACGTCCGACAAAGTGCAGCGCGTGACCCCTTAGTATATGTTCCCTTTGTGTTCCAGTATTCGCCTTATACATTGATATTTGTGACTTTGTTCCGAGACTTTGTTTTTCTAAAACAAAGATGCAGCTGCTATTAAAAGTTTGTGAAAAAAAAAAATTACATCATTCAATATATAAGCTTTGTAACAGTATCTTTCATTCAGTGTCACTTAGTTGTAAATAGAGATGAAGCGAAAACATACGCCCGAGCTTGATGCCGTTCGAGCATTAGCGTACTCGAAACTGCTCACTGCTCGGACGAATACTTCGCCGCTCGGCGAATGGCAGCTCCCGCCGTTTGCTTTTGGCGGCCAGAAACAGAGCCAATCACAAGCCAGGAGACTCTGCACGCCACCCAGCAGACGGTGGTACCCGTACAGCCTGTTTTCTTGATAAGCAGTGGTTGGCTCGAGCCAAATAAGGTGGACCCTGGGATGACAGCCCTGCCCGAACTGTCCGGATATTCTGTGTCTGGATGCCGTCAGGGAGAGAGCGCTGTTGGTCAGGGTTAGCGTAGGTTGCCAGGTAGTACTGTTCGGCAGGAGTGATTCTCCAAGAAACCCACCAGCCTCTTATAGGCTACATCAACGTTTACTTTGTTTTTTTTTGTTTGGCTTGTTGGTGGGCTGCTGGCACTAGTAGTTGCAGTCAGTACCATATTGTGAGGATTTGCAGGGGGACTTGCTCCGTTGGATATTAGCTCTTAGTGAAACATATCCACTCAAACACCAAAGTGGGACAATCTTCGGCGGTTTGACTTTCAATTAGGCACAGTCTGCAGTTTCTTTTATGTTACGTGTTCCTGTGTGCCAGTTCGTCCCTGTGGTCCTGCGTTTCTATGTGCCAGTCCGTTTCTGTGGTCCTGCGTTCCTGTGTGCCAGTCCGTTCCTGTGGTCCTCCATAGTGGTCCTGCGTTCCTGTGTGCCAGTCCGTTCCTGTGGTCCTCCATATCTCTGTGCCAGCTCCTGTGATTCCTGATGTGAGTCCTGGTGTGCCTTCCTGTGCTATGCTCCTGCCATCACTCCAGGTACAGACGGTCTCCTGTGTTACTACCTTGGCAGCCACCGCGGGCTAGTCGCACCTGTGGAACGACCTGGTGGTTTCCCACCGCAGCAAGTCTATCCCGCTTTGCGGCAGGCTCTGGTGAACACCAGGATCCACTTAGACTCCGGTCCCAGGTCGGCTAGTACCACCTCCCGTGGTGGTCCAGAGGGTCCACAGACTCCCAGTCGTGACAGTAAGATCCGGCTTTGGACCCCGCCAAGGAGCCACGTCAGATAATGGCTGAACTTTGCAGTGTTGTCGCCCTGCAGTAGCAGCAGATTGCTGCCCAAGGAGAACTTTTAGGCCAAGTCGCTTCCACTCTTCAACAGCTGCTTGACTCCAGGGCTCAGCATCAAGTTCCGGTGACTACTCCTGCAGCAGTTTCATCGACTACTCCTGCGATTCTGCATGTCATCCCAGCTTATCCACCGGCAACTGAGCCTAGGATGAATCTCTCTTTGCCTAACAAATACGATGGCGATCCCAAACAGTGCAGAGGATTCATCACCTTGTGCTTGGGGCTACCCTCTGTGGGAACAGAACGATCCAGTTACGGCCACCCTTAACTTCCTGGCAGAGTCCGTCATGTTGGGAGCCAGCCGAGCTCACTGCAGAAACAGCACTACTGAACCTACCCAAGGAGACTCCACCTTGGGTGATACGCTGGTCCGTGAACTCAGTTGGAACGAGGCGGCCTTATGTTCAATCTTTAAGAAAGGCCTATCCAACTTCAGGTTGGAGCCTTACATCAAGAAAATTTGGTCTTCTATTTCTTGCCTCGCTCCACATCAGCTCTTCTTTGGGTCTCCTCGGCTCCAGCTACATGCCCCGATTCTCAACTGGAAGACTAGTGAGGTCCGGCGTTGGAGTCCTGAATGCCAATCCCGATGTATGGTGGCTCCACTTCCGGTCTTATCCTCTTCTTCCAACTCTCTGGAGGGTCTGCCAGCTTGTTACTGGGACTTTTCTGACGTTTTTTCTAAGAAACAAGCGGAGACGTTGCCACCATATCGTCCCTATGATTGCCCAGTGGATCTCTTGCCTGGCATCACCCCTCCCAGAGGTCGAGTCTATCCACTTTCGGTTCCAGAGACGGCTGCAATGTCTGAATACATCAAGGAGAACCTGCAGAGGGAATTCATACGCAGGTCCTCCTCTTCTTTTTCTTTGTCACCAAGAAGGACAGCTCCTTAGGTCACTGAATAGACTATCGAGGGCTGAAAAAGATCACAGTTAAAAATCGCTACCCTCTGCCATTGATTACGGAACTTTTTGATCGCCTACGCGGTTCCAGGGTGTCCTCCAAGCTGGCTCTTTGGGGTGCATACAATCTCATCCGCAAAGGTGACGAGTGGAAGACGGCATTTAATACCCGTGACGGGCATTTTGAATATTTAGTAATGCCCTTCGGACTGTGTAACGCCCCTGCCGTTTTTCAGGAATTTGTAAAAGGCATTTTCCGGGATCTTCTGTATACGTGTGTCGTGGTCTACCTGGATGACATTTTGGTATACTCTCCAGACCTTGAATCCCATCAGAGACACTTACGTTAAGTTCTTGGTCGACTTTGTGCCAATCATCTGTACGCCAAACTGGAGAAATGCCAGTTTCACCAGTACAGTCATCCATTCCTGGGTTACATAATTTCCGATAGAGGCCTTCAGATGGATCCCGCAAAACTGTCTGCTGTTCTTCAATGGCCACGCCCAGAAGGCCTCCAAGCCATACAGAGATTCCTAGGGTTTGCAAATTATTATCGACAGTTCATTCCCCAATTCTCCACTGTCGTGGCTCCCATCGTGGTACTCACTAAGAAGGGTGCCAATCCACGTGCCTGGTCTCCTACAGCTGAAGAGGCTTTCTCCAAGTTGAATTCCGCATTTGCCTCGGCACCAGTCCTCTCTAGGCCTGATACCCACAAGCCTTTTTATCTTGAGGTGGATGCATCCTCCGTAGGAGCTGGAGCAGTGCTCTCCCAGAAAGGACCTAAGGGCCGAACTTCCACATGCGGCTTCTTTTCCAAGACCTTTTCCCCAGCTGAAAGAAATTATTCGATTGGAGACAAGGAGCTGTTAGCCATCAAGCTTGCACTAGAAGAATGGCGCTATCTTCGGGAAGGTGCCCTCCATCCCGTGAGTGTGTACACTGACCACAAAAACTTGTTATACCTCCAGACATCCCAGGCAAGCCCGGTCTTTGTTCTTTTCCCGTTTCCCTGTCCCGGGCTTCGGATTTTGTCGGAGAAGAACCAGCTCCTCAACACATAATTTCTCCGGTCCAGCTTGTTGTTGCAGCTCCAGTGGATCTTCGGCAGCTACCTCCTGGCAAGATGTATGTTAGACCAGCTCTCTGGAAGAGGATTTTATCTTGGGGACATTCTTCCCGTGTGGCTGGGCATCCTGGGGTGCAACGCACCGTGGCCCTCATCTCCCGCTACTACTGGTGGCCAGACCTGGTCAAAGATGTTTGGGAGTTTGTGGGATGCTGCTCCTCCTGTGCCCGCAACAAAGCCTCCCATCTTAAACCAGCTGGACTGTTACTGCCGTTGCCGATACCCAGTCGCCCGTGGTCCCATGTGGCAATGGACTTTGTCACAGAACTGCCTGTCTCCTCGGGCAGTACAAACATCTGGGTGGTGAAGGACCGGTTTTCAAAGATGTCCCATTTTATTCCCCTTCCAGGTCTTCCGTCTTCCCCACAGCTTGCCAGTCTATTCTTCAGACACATCTTCCGACTGCATGGTCTTCCGCTGCACATCGTGTCCGATTGAGGGTCCAGTTTGTATCAAAATTCTGGCGTTCCTTATGTAATCAACTGCAGGTCAACCTTGATTTTTCCTCTGCCTATCATCCGCAGTCATTCCATTGTTAATGTATGTTATCTTTGGTATGTCCAATCAGGATAAACCACATAGTACGGCAACATATTGAGTGAAATGAAAAGATGATCCGGAGTACAGAAGCAGAAAAAAAGATAGAAGATCAGACATACATCGTATCTGGTGGGTACTGTAGGTATGATTTGTGCTCATATAATGGAGCAGATTTACTTACCCGGTCCTGTTGCAATCCCACGGTGCATTGTCCAATGAGGATTCGGGTCTGCCGCGATTCACTAAGATCCGTTGCTTCTGCTCCAAGGTCCGCCAGAGTTCACCTTCTTCTTCCCGGTGGTTGTAAGTACTAATGCCATTCAGTCTATTACCAACCCTATTAAGACCAAAAGAGTTAAAGGGCATCTCTAACATATGGGGGCAGATTTATCAAGCAGTCTGAAAGTCAGAATATTTCCAGTTGCCCATGGCAACCAATCACAGCTCAGCTTTCATTTCACCAGTGCTCATGAATATTTTAAAGGGGAGCTGTGATTGGTTGCCATGGGCAATTGGAAATATTCTGACTTTCAGACTGCTTGATAAATCTGCCCCATGGTCTTACTTACACAATACAACCCTCAAGCAGTTCCATAAAAACCAACTGGAAACCATATTAGACACATTTAGTCAGAAACACTCCATAAATGTCCTGCATGAAAAAGAGCTTAGAAGCAACCAACTGACCTTACTTAAGAAATTTCCATTGCTACATGACCTAATCTGGTTAGAAAAATGGCTTACCAAAGACACTGTACCCAGAGGCGCAACTTCTTTAATATATGATTATTGGCATCAGGCCATGATGTAGTACTGACATATATCAGAGGCTGGGAAGCTGATCTAAATATCTCAATTACAGCTAAGCATATTAAACAAATCTATCAGAGGTCACACGGTTTTTCAAAATGTGTTAAAACACAGGAAAACTCTTACAAACTAATGACTAGGTGGTACAACACACCTACAGTCCTCATGCAGAAAAAACTCTTAACAACAGACACTTGCTGGAGATGTGGCAACAATGGGGGAACGCTAGCCCACATATTTTGGAGATGTCCTAAATTAAATTTTGGGAGGATGTACAATCTCACATAAATAAAATTATGAGCAAAACATTAACATTTAGCCTATAATCACACCCACATGGAACCATCGAAAAAAGACAAGACCATACAACACAAGCGGCAAAATTAATGATACCACGTAAATGGTTACAAAAAGAACCCCCTACAATAAAAGAATGGCTGGACAGATTAGATCAGATTTACTGTATGGAAGAGCTGGCCAGCTGGGAACAGAGATCATATGACAAATTCATAAAATTATGGTCACCATGGAAAAGATTCAGAAACCTCTAACCACTGTAAGTTATAGAATTACACTGGATCACATTCAATAGTAAAGTAACCTAAGCACAAGGAAGAGAAAACAATGTGTCTAACAATTTAGTTCGGTACTGTGAATGTGAACGAGAAGTCGCGTTATATTATTGTATTGTACTTTGTTTGTTCTTTGTTTATTTTCGGTATGATACCCCCCCACCCCTACCCCTCTCATATCAATACCAAATCAGCGTAAGCAAAATAGGTCTAGATAGGACCTTGTACAAGATGGACCCACACTCGCCCCCCCCCCCCTCATCTTCCTTTACCCCCCCCATCCCCACCCCACAAAGGAAATGTTATTAAGATTGTAGGCACTTGAAGGAGGCCGGAACCTAGATTCACTCGGCAAATATGTATCTGTATATTGAATAATGTCATATTGACTACATCTTTTCTGTACCTACTCGAAAGTTTTTATGTTTTATACAAGAAAACAATTAAAAGATGTATAACAAAAAAGGCTATGTTTTAATTATAAAGAAAAACTAAAGCTTTTGGTGGTGCTCAAGGGTACAAGGATACAAGTCTACTGCCAGAAGTGTCTGCTCCACCCCCCTAGCCTTGAGGGACCTTAGCAACCCTCCCATGTGCTATTACTGTTCCTGTTCTTCTTCCTATCATCATAAATATGTGTCAACACATTTGTATAAATTCATAATTTAAAAAGATAAACATAAAAGGGGAAATTTATCAGTGTTTCTATGCCAGAAAACTGGTGTAGAAACGCAGAATTTTTTTTTTGGCGACTATGCCACCTCCATGCCATGTGGGCATGGAGGGGTGTGAAGGAGACGTAGCTGGTGGCAAAGTGGGCTATGCACTCGTCATAGCTTACAAACTTCAGTATTGAAAGTTTGCAGGCTTGAACCGCAATTCAAGGCAGAGACTTGCGTGAAATTGCTTGTCATTGTATCTGCTTGGGCGGAAACATCAAGAGGCCAAGGCCTCATGATCTATCCATTGTAGCGAGTGGGCCAGGATTTTTTAAAACATTGTTCCCCACATAGTGAAAGTATGATGTTTAGCATGGGGCTTTAGCGTGATTAAAAAATTGAAAAGACAGAAATTCTGTAGTATTTATACTGCATTATATTTAGGTGTATATTTAAAAGTGTATTATATTTAACATACATACTTGAGTGCTGAAAACCCAAACTCGACTTATACTCGAGTAAAAAAATATATCAAAACTCACCTTTCCACCTTCCCCCGCTGCTGGCTATAAACTGGGGCAGGGGGTTGGCTATATACTGGACGATATGGGCTGGAAGGCTATATACTGGGGGCAGGTGCTGGCTATATACTATGGGGCAGGGTCCAGCAGACTATATAAATGGGGAGGTTGTGATCAATGCATTTCCCACCCTCAGCTTATACTTGAGTCAAAAGGTTTTCCCCGGTTTTTGTGGTAAAATTAGGGGCCTCGGCTTATACTTGGGTCACTTTATACTCGAGTATATACGGTATATTATATTTAAAATATAAATGGGAATATGGCTGGGGTTCATGAAAATGTTTCAGGTTGCGGCACTAGAGAGCCGTAAAAAGTCAGATCAATCATTTGTATTTTCTCATAATTTCCGTCAACATTCCATTGTTAATGTATGTTATCTACGGTATGTCCAATCAGGATAAACCACATAGTAAGGCGTGAGTACAGTAACATATACAGTGAAATAAAAAGATGATCCGGAGAACAGAAGCAGAAAAAAAAGAAACAAGATCAGACATACATCGTATCTGGTGGGTACTGTAGGTATGATTTGTGCTCATATAATGGGGCAGATTTTCTTACCCGGTCCTGTTGTGATCCCGCGGTGCGTTGTCCGATGAGGATTCGGGTCTGCCGCGATTCACTAAGATTGTGTGCCTGCATCCGTCGCTTCTGCGCCAAGGTCCGCCGGAGTTCACCTTCTTCTTCCCGGTGCTTGTAAGTACTTGTCTAGAGACACAATTCTAAATGTTAAATCCTGCGCGTTGTCTGAATCCTTAGGGTTGTCAGACGGCCTGCCCTCCCCCCTATTTCTGTCGCGTGCAAGCCAGCACCGATCCACCAAAATCCTATCGTGTGTGCCAAAATCCTGGGGCAATTCGGCACAAAACGGAAATCGTCGAGAAACCTAACGAAATTGAATCCTGCAGACCCTTAGTAAATGAGCCCAATTGTTTTTATGTATTGCATAACTTTCGTTTATCTGTTTTATTATATGTATTGGGGCACATTTACTTACAAGTTCGATGGAGTTCATTAAATTGCATTGTCCGTCTATAATGCTGCAGGCGGCATTCACTAATTTACTAAATCATGAATCTGGCGCAATGGTCCGACAGTGTTCACCATCTTTTTGTGGTGCACCTTTAAAATAGGCGAGCGACACCAATTTAAAATTAAATATGCCGCTCGTCCAAATCAGTCGGACTTTGTGATGGCGCATGGAAGCCAGAGCAGCCGCGCCACAATCTGATCGCGTGTAACACAATCTCATCACACACACATTTCTGAAATACCTGTGCCAGCCATTTCAGCCATGAAGAACGTCCGACAAAGTGCAGCGCGTGACCCCTTAGTAATGTTCCCTTTGGTTCCGTACTTCGCCTTATACATTGTATATTTGTGACTTTGTTCCTGAGACTTTGTTATTTTCTAAAACAAAGATGCCTGCTATTAAAAGTTTGTGAAAAAAAAAAACATTACATCATTCAATATATTTTAAGCTTTGGTAACAGTATCTTTCATTCATGTTCACTTAGATTGTAAATAGAGATGAGCGAACATACTCCCCGAGCTTGATGCTCGTTCGAGCATTAGCGTACTCGAAACTGCTCACTGCTCGGACGTAATACTTCGCCCCGCTCGAGAAATGGCAGCTCCCGCCGTTTGCTTTTGGCGCCAGAAACAGAGCCAATCACAAGCCAGGAGACTCTGCACTCCACCCAGCATTTGAGGGGGTCCGACAGTGTTCACCATCTTTTTTGTGGTGCACCTTTAAAATAGGACGAGCGACACAATTTGAAAATTAAATATGCCGCTCTGTCCAAATCAGTCGGACTTTGTGATGGCGCATGGAAGCCAGAGCAGCCACGCCACAATCTGATCGCGTGTAACACAATCTCATCACACACACATTTCTGAAATACCTGTGCCAGCCATTTCAGCCATGAAGAACGTCCGACAAAAGTGCAGCGCGTGACCCTTAGTAAATGTTCCCCATTGTGTTCCAGTACTTCGCCTTATACATTGTATATTTGTGACTTTGTTCCTGAGCTTTGGTTATTTTCTAAAACAAAGATGCAGCTGCTATTAAAAAGTTTGTGAAAAAAAAACCATTACATCATTCAATATATTTTAAGCTTTGTAACAGGTGGTCCATTACAGTTTCTTTCATTCATGTTCACTTAGATTGTAAACTATCAAAAAGAGAACAACCTCTGCCGGTCAAGAATAGCGCTCCCCCTTATAATGATGTGGTCATTAATGAAATTATCTTCTTTGTGAATCGGGAGTCCCCACATAATTGTGGGGATTTTAACAATGTTGTCCATCCTTACTGGAATAGACTATAAGCATGTCATATCAACAGGCCATGGAACTTGTTATGTAGAATAGGGACAATATGGGGCTTATCGGGTGCACTCGTGAACCACTGGTTAGACAATACGCTTCTGCAGCCTGATGCAGAGATTGCAGATGGAATGCGGAGTGGAAGGTTTCTACAGGGGATGTAGGAAAAAGTAACTCCAAATAGGGGTCGCTCAT
This sequence comes from Engystomops pustulosus, assembly GCA_019512145.1. Classification (NCBI taxonomy): domain Eukaryota; kingdom Metazoa; phylum Chordata; class Amphibia; order Anura; family Leptodactylidae; genus Engystomops; species Engystomops pustulosus. Next base: position 50,096 of record WNYA01000452.1, on the reverse strand, counting down.
GTATCTGGTTTGTCAGCAATCTGCAGAGACATCTGTCATGGAACTTATTATAACTACACCAGGCACAACCTGGCCCGTAATAGGATGATATTGGTCCAGAAGCCAGCCCAGATGGCGTATGTACAGTATAATTGAGACACGGACATGGGGATTCGTGGATCAAGATACAAGAACAGCACAGGTTAAATGTATATATTTAATTGACTTAAGGGTGCTCTCAAGAATACAATACTCCCAAGGGAGGGCAAATTTGTTAAATTCATCCTTGCGCACACTGGAGCCTCTTAGTATTGCTGCCACACTGTGCCACGAGGGAGGTAGCATCACCAGCTTATTCATGATAATTCCCTCTATTGTCTTGTTCGGATACATTTGGATCGTCTAATTTAAATAATGAATTAAGAGAAGCATAAAAAAATACTAGGTCCACTTACTGTTATATATACTAGTCTGTGAGTTGTTATACCTCATTATAACAGTCAGAATAAAAAACATTGTTAATTCATATACCAGTATACTTTCTTTGTGAGATATTTGTAAAAGAATATATACAGTCTCATATGACAAACTTAACTGTGCACTGCAACCTGAACAAGTCTCTTAAGAGCAATGCCTTAAAGGGTTTGCATACGTGACATTTTGGTTCTATATTTAATTTCAAACACTAAATACTTGAGTTCTTGTTGAAGTTTTAAGCTCTATGGAAAGACCTATGTGAGCATCTCCAGAAATATACTGCCTTGTAAAAATCGTACAGAAAAAAAAATATCAAAGAAAACTTACAGGTGCAACAAAATGGCAAAAATCTAAAGTACTTCATACCAGTCAAATGTAGCTTTCAGGCATTGACTTCAAGGTAACATTCAACTACAAAAAATAAAAATAAAACTTGCTGAAGAAAACTGTTTTAATGTTGTGGGACTTTCCAAGTCAGTTTTTGGAATTGGAATTTCATCACATTTTAATATACTTTAAATATTTTAAGGTCTCTAGCATCTTTACTCAACATTTATGTGACAAAAAAAAAATACTATGCAGACCATAAATCTGTATAAACAAGATAACACCAGTAAACTTTCTGCCTGATTTTTAAAACTGGAATGGATGGCAACTGTGGCATTCAAAAGCCCTTAAAGGGGTTTGTCCATGAAAGACTATTTTCACATTTCAATCCCCTAGTGATGTTTAAACAATAATGATCATTTCATAACTCCTTACTTTACAATTATACTCATTTTTATTGCTGTTTTATTGCTGTTTTAGCTCCTATCACTGATGATGATCAGTGGGCTGGGGCTCTCTTAGCAGACACTTCATGATTCCTCTACTGCTATGGGATGCTGTGTACTGACAATGTGCTTAGATTATCAGGGTTCAGGTTTACATACACAAAGAAGGAGACACAAAGTAACAAACAATCTTAGAATCGCTTCTTTTTTTTCAATCTAGGAACAGTTCATAAAAATAGTGAACAACAACTCATATGTTGCACCTCTTTGGGGGATTTTAACAATGTTTGCCTCAGGTTCCGCCAGTTTCTAGCTGGAAAACACTAGTCTTTTGTTATCCCAGATTTATCACTATGATGATGAATTCTGGTGCAGTATAAGACAGTCGTTTCTTCTCTAGACCTGCTTTTGGTCTTTTAGTTGGTCTAAACTGTACGCCAGAATTTTGGGCGCACAGATGATTTTCCTTAAACCACGCCCCTTTCTCGTGAGGCCAACATTTCCCCCTAAGGCCACGCCCCTTATACGGACAAGGCGGAAAGCTGCCAAAAAATGGTCTAAAAGCCTTGATAACTGTGGGGGCAAGGCCTTTTAGACAGTGTTTTTGGTGCAAAACCACCAGAATTGTGGCACAAGTGTGTTAATACATCCCCCATTGTGCAAGAAACTTGTATTTATCTCATATATGAAAAGGTCAATGGAAAAAACAATAACTTTGATCACATTATATACGGTGATATATATTATGACATAATATACGAGAGACGATCATGTGTCAATCAATGTGAAGAATTTATAGAAGCTACATATAATCAACAGGAAAGCGGAATTAGATCCGTTTTTGTTCTCTTCATGACTGTCATTTGTTGACAGAATTTCTGATATTTTCATGGTTCAAATACTTTGCATAATAAAGTAAAGATTTTAGATTCTAGTCAAAAATGTAATTGTTAAAAAAACAGATTAACAAAAATATGACAAATGAGGGATTCACAGTTTCAACAGAATTTGAGTTGCAAATGACTTTTCAATATTAAAGTTTCAGTTTCAACTTGGGGAGTTACATAGATGATGAAAATGGTTATCACATAAAACTATGAGATGGGCAGGGACATACTGTAGATAAAGGAAAAGGTTATTATTTTCCAATACAAAATCATCAAAGTCTGGATTTCATCATTGGTTCCTATGACCAATACCTGACTGAGGCATTTTCCTTTGAAGATGTTGAGAATGAATACTTGTATTTTTAGTGGAACAGTGTTTTACCATAATGATTATGTAGGGCTGAATCATGGGGCACTTTTGCCCTCTGTTGTAAGGATACAGAACTGCTTTATACAACACTATTTTTAATATGTATTTTTAATATAACCTGTATTTTTAGGCGCAGGACCTTCATGAATCGCCGGAAGACCCGAACGCTCGTCAGAGAAGCCGCCGCTGGAACGCGAATGGACCAGGTAAGTAAATGTGCCCAATTATGTGGGATAATAGCTAAACAAGTATTTTAGGTTTCTATTCCTTTTGGAGAAGGAAGTGAATCCCATCTTGACCTATGTTAATGGCCTCACACTTAGACAAACCAGTTCCCTATGCTGGTAGGGACATCCAAGCAGCACTGTCTACAGTTGGGAGTCTGTAGGAAGTGAAGTAATTTACAGAACCCAGGACCACATGACCCAGGTCCACATTTATCTTCATTAGTTTTTTTTGGTCTAGTTGTGCACCTCATGTGAGGCTTTTTCTGTGTCTGAATTGTCTTCCTGTTTGTTAATTGCAGTGTCTGAGGTCACAAGCATGCAATGTTTTATCCCACTGTGTTGGCACATTTAGGTGTGTGTTTTTGCTCCTCTCAAGGCAAGCACCTGCATCTTTTTCTGTAATCAGTAGTGATAAATGTTCGACAAGTGGGACTTTGACTTGGGATACTCTAATGCTTCATTCATTATATTTAAGGACTTCTGTCAGTATGTCACTCCTTAGTCTCTCCTAATAGACCAAGCCTTGGGCTTGCCCAAGGTAAATGGGTAAAGCTGCTGAACAGGCTGACACTGTGACATGGCCAGTTGATCCTCAGGACAGGTATACTCGTCCTAATGTATGATTTACCAGCTAATTTAGACAAGCATACTTGTCCTTGTTCGTGAACCTTAATTTTTTAAAACCCCCACAAATAACATACCTTAGGCTCCATTCACAGGATGTAAGCCCGCTTTACCTTAGTACGGCGGGCATACATCGGTGTCGGGGAGAGGAGGAGGCGCACCCCCACGCCTCTCCATAGAGGAACTTAGGGCCCAGTGCTGTATTCCATTGAAAGATAGGACATGTCCTATCTTTCTACGGGCTACGGAGCAGTACGGTGCCACTCGTGTGCTGCACCGTACCGCACCCGTGTGGTGCTGTGAGGCCATTGTGGTGTATGGGGAACATATATAGGCCGTATATACATCCCCCATACATTCATGTGAATGTAGCATTAGAGTGATTATTTCCATAGATGGTCAGAGTTCTGTGCGTCTGTTTCCAGCAGGTGCAAACAAGGTGTCAGCACAAATACAAAGATGCACAGCAATTTTGCAAATTAAGGCGTAAAAAAAAGACCCAGGCGTCTCAAAAACTAAATCCAAAGAAATACTCACAAATTTCTGTTGGTACTATGTTATACTTATACTTAATTTTTACTTTATTATTCCCTGAAGAGTTTTAGACTAAATGCTTCATTCATCATTTAGTTTTCATTAGACTTTTGAATAAAAATGACTTACCTTACGTATTTTATACTAAAAAGTGATGACTCAATATGATTTTGAAACATTTTGATGTTCTTCCAAATTGCAGGCAATCATTCAGAAATTAAAAGAACAATTTAACCCGACCGCAGAAACTGAAGAACAATCAAAGACAAAAGATTTTTTTCTTATTCCAAACAGAAGATGGAAATGATATAAAATTATGAGAATGTGGTTTCCTTTCATGTCTGAACAGAAGACTTTTTCTAGATAGAAGTAATCACATTGCCATACAGATGAATTACAATCATAATACTAAATGGACCTTTCCTTTGACTTGTAGCTGAGTATGCAAAAGAACTAAAAATGATAAGGCTTCAGGAAACTGAAAATTTATAAGAGGAGATTTATAAAAATGTGTGTTTAATATAACCATCACCAAGGATGTAAGTAAACCAGGTGTCCACTTACATTTTAGTCCGCGGTGGTACAGTGGGTCCACTACCCCTGGAGCCTGACAAGCCCCATAATGGAGAATAGCATTCAATTGTCCAAAGCACCACTTTTTTTGTCATCTTGCAACACATTAAAACTTTAACAAAAAGCAATAAAAAGGTCATACAGTCCCCAGAATGGTATCAATGCCAATGTCATCATGACCTGCAAAAAATGACACCCTAAAACAGCTGCATCTACCGACATTTGAAAAAGTTATTGGCAAAATGAAGAATATTTTTGTACAAAAGATTAAATTTTTAAATAACTAATAAAACCTAATAACCCCCATATATATATTTGGTATCTCTGTGATATTACTGACCCAAAAAATAAAGGGGTGGTGTCACTTGGAATGCTTAATAAAAGCCATATAAACAGGTTCAAAAAATGAAATAGCTCAAATGTGTTTTTTGTCAATGTCACTGCATTTGGATTTTTTTTCCAGCTTCACAGTACATGGCCTGCTATATTTAATAGCATAGCTAGGAAATACAATTTGTCACACAGAAAATAACACACACAGCTCTGTACACGGAAAATAAAAAGTTATGGACTTTTGAAAGTGGGGAGTGAAAAATAGAAACGCAAAACCGAAAAAGTGCTTTGTCCTTAAGGGGTTAAAGAAATAATTTGAAAAGAAACAACAATAAGGTTGTAACAGCAATGGGATACTGTTATATTCTACTATGGGGAGTCATTGTGGGCAAGTCAATTACAATACTAATCCATTGATTGGATAATTGACTGAACAGAAGGAGAGAGTAATCTATAAGGAAAGGGAAACAGACAGTAGATAGTAGAAGTAGAAGATGGTTATTGGTTACTATAGTGGAAGCAGGGTCAGTCTAGGTTAGAGGTTATTTTGAGGAGAAGGAGGAGGAGTTTCATGTTAATTTTGAAGGTATCAACTATAGGAGAAAATCTAATCTAATCCTCTATGTAGGGTACACAGGATAACCACTTACTCAATAGCAGATAAGAGAGGAACAAAAGAGGTAAGGTATGGAGATAATCTGAGGGCAAGTTTCAGAAGATTAGGTCAAAGATGTATGTAGGGGACAGCTTTGTATACTATAGATTTATGTGATATTATGAACTCCATTTGGTAAGCAATGAGTAGCCAACAAAGAGATTGGCAAAGGGAAGAAGCAAACATGTATCAAGGAAAGAGGTAGATTTTTGTGCTGCAGAATTGAGAGTGAATCGAAGGTGGAGGGTTGTGAGATGATAAGACTTCAGAGAAGGATGTCGCAGTAGAGTAGGTGCAAGATACTCAGTTAAAGTCACCCATAGGGCATCTTACCCTGTTAAAGTTTGACATTTGCCACGTGTGACCCCAGGCACAAGACTCAGGACATCTTGTGATGCACCATGTTCTTGCTATTTACACGCCCCCCTTCCCCCGCCATAACAACTCCCATATCAGTGGTTGGAGAATAATTCATGCGGATGCCACAGGAAGTTCCAAATTCTATTATACAGGGGTCAGTTGACCTGGAGAAAAACCGTCACGAACAGCAAACATTAACCGGGTAAGAGCAATATGAGTGACCCAATTTGGGTCTTATACTTACCTGGACCAAGCCCTATGGAACACTGGAAGAGTGTACAAGTATGAGACACATTGGGGGTCATTTAGTAAGGGCCCGATTTGCGGTTTCCCGACGTGTTACCCGAATATTTCCGATTTGCGCCGATTGTACCCGAATTGCCCCGGGATTGCGGCGCACGCGATCGGATTGTGGCGCATCGGCGCCGACATGCGTGCGACGGAAAACGGGGGGCGTGGCCGAACGAAAACCTGACGTATTCGGAAAAACCGCCGCATTTAAAAACCGAAAAAGTGTCGCTTGGGGAGCGCTTACCTTCACCTGGTCCAAGGTGGTGCATTCCGGCGCGATGAGATGACTTTCAGCGCAGCAGCGCCACCTGGTGGACGGCGGAGGAACTACCTTCATAAATCCCCGCCGGACCCGAATCCAGAGCAGAGAACACGCCGCTGGATCGCGAATGGACCGGGTAAGTAAATCTGCCCCATTATATTATGAAGTAGTAAACTGGACACTTCAAGCAATTGTTTATCTGCCCCTTACCAGTAATTTATGAAGACAAAACCATTTCACAAGTTAGACATTGGCTTCTTGTACATGTGGAGAATGTGTTCTCAGGAATGATGATACATCACATACACAACATGTTTAGGAATGCCATAGGGCTGGAATTTATTTGATGTGGAGCTCAGTTATTCACTTTATTAAAAGGTAATTTGACCTTGGATTATGAGTCCATCATGTATTGGTGCCATATAGTCTTGAGTGTGATATTTAATTAATTTGTACTCAGATAAGAAGCAATTTCCATCATATCATAAACAAATCATAACTACTCTTCCATCCATGCACCCTTGCTATATTCCAATACTGATGGCCTTTATTTGTCTCATAACCCTGAAAAAAATGCAAATAAGTTTTCAAGGAAGGGAATAGGAATACCACACCTCTTTTGCTACCTCCAGCCCCCTAAACACCAAACGTGACTTTTAGGGAGCCTAATTGCATAATGCAGGTTTAAAACCAAACCTGTGTGTCTATTCCAGAAGGAACAGATTCCCAACTGTTTCAATGTCGCTGCATCTCTTCAGTACAGTGTAGGAAACTGGTTTGGCTAAGTGAGAGGCTTTTGACTAAGGTCAGAAAATAAACTTGGCTAATTAAGACCGCCTTGTAGGCGTGTGGAGATTGACACTTCTTGGAAAATATGCAAATAAGCTGATAACCCTGAACTAAGCAGAATCTTTCAGACCTTTGCATTGTTATCTTTAGTTGGAACAAGCCTTTAGCATTTAACTTAAGGAAAAGTTGACGTGGCGGTTCTTGACTTCTTTGAAGGCTTAATGAACTAAGCAGCCGAGCCAGTTCTTGAATCTATTCATGAACCCATAGCAATGCCAATTACAAATTTTCCAACTTTTCATCGGATTACATCTATTCAATCCAGATATTTTTACCAAGTTTTAGCTATGTTTTAAGCTATGTTTTAAATTCTGTCCACTCATTTATTTAGTTTTTTTTCCCGGAGACTGCATAACGTGGCTGACTACTTACTCAGTAAGTTTTTGAGATCACATGGAATGGTGAGATTTTAAGACTTATTCACATAACGTCCACTGTTTCTGTGGTACTTGTGAGATACAGGGCTCAGAACAATGGGTCTAACCATGACAGTATAGGTCCTGGTGGGCTGCTGGGTGTTGGTCCTAGCTGTTGTTATGTTGAGTCAGGGACCCACTTAAATAAGGTCACCGTGAAGTGGTTAGTAGGCTTATGCTAATTAATAAAGGGTAACTATTAGAGATGAGCGAACATACTCGTCCGAGCTTGATGCTCGTTCGAGCATTAGCGTACTCGAAACTGCTCGTTGCTCGGACGAATACTTCGCCCGCTCGAGAAAATGGCGTCAAGCATGGGTTCAGAAAATAGATTTGTTGATTTGTTTTATCACTAAGGAAAATTTAAATGAATATTTAGTGTGAATAGCGAATATTTGCCATTAAAACTGCATCAATTCTTGTTGAACATGTACACAGTTTTAAACCCCTAAACTTTTTAAGCTCCTCCTGTTCTTTAACATGCTGACTGCAGATAGGACACTATGTACAATCTGGTCAGTTCTTCCTACTCTATAACAGGCTGCCTGCAGATAGGACACTATGTACAATCTGCTCAGCTCTTCCTACTCTATAACATGCTGCCTGCGGATAGGACACTATGTACAATTTGGCAAGCTCTTCCTACTCTATTACATGCTGCCTGCAAATAGGACACTATGTACAATCTGCTCAGCTCCT